>PVKN010010825.1:0-22260 GCA_004027915.1 Capromys pilorides
GAGAGGGCCCAGCCTGGGGGCCCCTGCCGGTACGGCCTCTGATGGGCATTGCCCGACACGGCTGTGGTGTTAGCTGGCTTCCTGTTTCTGTCAGAGTCCCAGGGTGCAAGGGAGCAGGTCTGTGACTGAGGACCCAGGGAGGTGACCTTGGGGAAAGCTGAGAAAGTACATTGGAGTTTGCAGCTTGGGGCCCTCCCAGGTGGACAAGATGGGTGGGACAGAAAGAAGGGTGCGGGTGGTAAAGCCAGATCTTGGTGCTCTGCCAGCTGGCTGGCGGCTGAAGACCTCAGGCTGGATACCAGCTTGGCTGAGTGGGCATCACCAGCCAGTCCCCTGGCAGCTGGCAGCCAGAGCTCCCTCCTCCCACGGCTTGCCTCAGGCCTCCTAGCCTTGCTGCCTTTGGGCCAAGTGGCCTCGGCCGCTGCTTCCTTACAGGCACTCACCACCACCCCCTCTGTCACAGGTTACCACCAACAGTGCCACATCCCCATAGCGGGTAGCGCCGACCGGCCCCTGCTCACACCCTGGTTCTGCCGACGCTGCATCTTCGCACTGGCCGTGCGGGTGAGCCTTCTGTCCTTTCCTGCCTCCTCCTGTGGGGTGCCCAGAGGCCCTTGGGCTCAGGCCTAATGGCCAGTCACGAACAATAAGCTCCAAGCAGAAGATCCCCAGTGGGGATATGCAGACAGGAGGTGTCTCAGCCTCTGACCAACGGTATGTCCTTGGCTAAGTTCTGGAGCCTCCCTGAACCTGTTACCTCAGCTGTAAATTGACATGGCTATGGCGTCAGTCGTAGGAGGCTCCTCATTAATGGTGTATACTATTTAAATTCCCATAAATGCCCACACTTGATGTGTTGGTTAATGGTTCCCTGTATTTTGCATGCTTATTACTGTCAATACTGTTATTAATGGAGATCCTTTTGGGACAAGAGGAATTGAGAAAAATTCTTTTGTTCCTGCCTACCTTGGGATACCCGTGTCTGTCACACCCTGAGCAGCACTCTCCTTAGTCGTTGTGTGCTGACTTGTGTGACCCAACCAGAACCAGCAGGTGACTCAGGCCCTTGTCATCGTCCCCCACAGAAAGGTGGCGCACTGAAGAAGGGAGCCATCGCCAGGACCCTGCAGGCCGTGAAGATGGTGCTGTCCTACCAGCCCGAGGAACTCGACTGGGACTCGCCCCACCGCACCAACCAGCAGCAATGCTACTGCTACTGTGGTGGGCCTGGAGAGTAAGCTGTGAGGGTGGGAGCACAGGCTGCACTGGGGTGGCCAGAGGTGTCAAGGGTGTGGGCGGGACTTCAGGGCCAGGCGCAGGGTCAGCTGAGGGGGTGGGACCTCTGGGAATGGGCCTCACCAGAGGGCTCGAAGGAGGAGGGTCCCTAGAAAGGCTGATCAGCTTGGGGAGCATCCTACCATCAGTTCAAGTCAGAAAAATCACCAAAAGATCTTGGAGAGGTCCGGTCTGAAGGTAAAGCTTTGGGTGGGAACCTAGGGGGTGTGGTGACACGTGCCTATAATCCCAGCACTTGGGAGGCTGAAAACAGGAGGATCGCTATGAGTCTGATCTGTGTAGTGAGACCCTATAGACCCTGTACTTTAAAAACAAAAACAAAAAACTGAAGGTCTGAAGGCTCAACTCAGCCAAGTAACTCAGAAAAATCACTTAAACTACTACATAGACTTCTTACCTTAATTGCCCATGAACTTCCCAGAACTTGGGAGGCCTGATGGGTAACAGATGGACAGTGCTTGCCGACACCTTTACAGCACCGAGGCATTGCCTCTCACTATTTCATGGCTGAGGTTAGGAATCATCTCCTGGAGGCTTCCCTCCAAAGATCCAGCAGTTCTGAAGGGGACCAAGGAACCTGCAATGTTAACCCGTGCCATACCCAACAAAGGGTAAAAGTAGCATTCATTGTTGTTAACAGAATACCCAGCTTATAGTCAGTGACTAGTTGTTGAATGGCCATGAAAGGGCAGATACAGTAGTGGATGAGTAAAAGCAGAGGTAGGCCTGCCCCCAGGTGGGTTACAGGACGCATCCTTCTTTCACTGAGTCTCTTAGGCAAAGCTGTCCTTGTCAGTGATGTGTGGGAAGCAGTGTGTTTGTGTATAGTGTGGGGGGGGCACAGTCCAAAAACTGGAGCTGCAGCACTTTTCCTATAGTGGTGTCTCTATATGGGCTTTGGAGATGGGGAGACTAGGGTCTGAATTGCCATCTTCCACCTGCTTTGTGAGTGACCCTGAGTGAAGCCATTTTAACCTCTGACTCATCTGTACTGTGGGGACAATGGTTTACCTTTCACACATGGTAAGATCCAATGGAGTAGGATGAGTCTGGCTCCCAGGACGTGCCCTGGAGTAGCCTGAAAGCATTTGGTAACTGGCAGTTCTCTTGCGTCTTCTGGTGGAGGGTGAGTCTGCGTTGGTAATGGTCGCGAGCCTCATGCCTGCCTGACCCTGGTTCTTCTGTCTCCAGATGGTACCTGCGGATGCTGCAATGTTACCGGTGTAGGCAGTGGTTCCACGAGGCCTGCACACAGTGCCTCAACGAGCCTATGATGTTTGGAGATCGGTAGGTGCTCCTTTGGTCCAGCGGGGATCTGTCTTTGAGGTGGTGATGAGATGGGAGGGATGGAGCAGGAAACTCCTGCAGATGGCCTGCCAGCCTCCACACAAGGCGGACGGCAGTTATGTTTGCCAATAGCTGTGTACAGGGAGCAGCTCAGGGCGAATAAGGGCCCAGCTCTGTGGTACAGGATGTGCTTAACTGCATCCCTCATTGCCATTGATTTGTGCGGTGCCTTAAGCAAATCCTACCCTTCCCTAAGCCCCAGTCTCTTTAATGGTCTGGGGAAGAAAGGCTGACATCGCAGTCCCTGCCCCAGCTCTGCCCAGAGTTATAGGAGTCTTTGGGGAAAGGGATGATTTCTGTTCAATTGCATTGTGCTACTGGGAGATGTTGTATATGTCAAAGCAGATATTCTGTGTTTTGGGTTGGAGTCTCGTGTTGTGATTGCGTGTATGTCTCAGAGGGAAGAGGGTGACTACTACAGCTCGACCTAGCTCGGCTCACTCTGTGTACTCAGCTGCACTCCAGGCAGTGTCTGGGGAAGAGGAGTTGGGAGTAGGGGCACAGTCTTTGTTCTCTGTCCTGCCCTGTCCTCACCTGTGCCCATCCCCGAGAGGCCACTGGCCCCAGCAGTGAGAATGCTGTGGGAAGACAGGGAGAGTGAGGGGGCTGGCCCAGGGTGGGTGTCAGAGCCCTTCTCACCAGAGGCCCCTTTGCTTCCCACAGGTTCTACCTGTTCTTTTGCTCCGTGTGTAACCAGGGCCCAGAGTACATCGAGAGGCTGCCCCTGCGCTGGTGAGAGGGTGGGGCTTGGCTCCGGCTCATGCTGTGCTTTCCCAGCTCGCTGTCCCTCTTCTGTCCGGCTTGCCCCTGCTCCTCACCTTGCCTTGTCGCCTAGGGTGGATGTGGTTCACCTGGCCCTGTACAACCTGGGGGTGCAGAGCAAGAAGAAGTACTTTGACTTCGAGGAGATTCTGGCCTTTGTGAACCACCACTGGGAGCTCCTACAGCTTGGCAAGGTATGCAGGGTGGCCAGCGTGAGTGGCAGAAGTCAGGGATGTTTGCGCAGGCTCTCATGGTGCAGGGTAGGGCCTCCGTGTCTCCCCTGAGCTGCTGTGCCGAGTCCTTGCCTCGGACTCAAGTTTTGATAGTTGGCAGTTGTCGCCTCACCAACTTGGTCTCTGGGATCTAGGATAATGGGTCACACCTGGGCAGAGCAGGCTTTCTGCTGAATCTCTTGGACCTCTCCGGAGTTCCTGGCAAGGATGGAAAATGGAGTCCGCCTGCCCCCTACTGATCCTGTTCTGAACAGTGGTCTCCAGGGGACTGGGCACTTCAGGTCCATGCAGTGAGGGAACAGAGATTTTCAGAATGTCAGCTGCTAGGCGAGGGCCACTCTAGAGTGGGAGCCACAACCTTCCTGGTCACTTCCACCATGGGGAGGGCACTCTTGGAGCCCTACTGATGCCTTCAGCATGGTCTCTGCTGTTGCAGAGCCAGGCATCTTTTCCACTGACTGTCCCAAGCTCTTCTTTGATGAGACAAGGGTAAAAGAAAAAGTAACCTTTATGTTTTGCAGGAGTCTTATGTAACATTTTCACTTAATGGCATTTGATCATTTATATAAGACATATCCGTAATAAGCCTTAAAAGATAGTCAGCATTATTAAAAATAATTTGCCCTGGTCTGGGGAGAGAGCTCAGCGGTCTAATCGCCTGCCTGGCAAGTGCAAGGACCCAGGTTCAATCCTTATTACTATATCCGGTGCTGGCCACCGAAACTGGATGTGGCAACGCACACCTGTAGTCCCAGCACTGGGGAGGCTGCGACAGGAGGCTCACTGCATGTCCCAGCTGCATAGCGGAAACCCTGTACCAAATATATAAAAAATGAAAGCTTAAAAAAAATTCCCTGATTTGTAGGAAATTTGTACATTTCTTCTATTAGGAAAAATAATAAATTGGCAAAAATAATTAGGAAGTGAACTTAAAATCCATATTCTCATGTCACACTACCTAGAAGTAACTAGAAATATATCACAGGTGTATTTCTTTCCTGTCTATTTTCTATATGTGTGTCTGTATTTGCGTGTGTGTGTGTGTTTGTGCATATATATATATATATATATATATATATATATATATAGCTTGTTTACAGGGTTTAGGTGAAACAATAATTTTAAATCATTTTCTTACCATTGAGCATAGTTTTTCCCCCTCTACTTGTTCAGCACTGTAAACACTTTTGTAAAGTTTCTCTTACAAAAGTTATTCTTGTGTTCCATATTATTAAACACATTTTATTGTTGTTGTTGTGGAGATCAAGCCCAGGGTCATTGTATTATTAAGCTACAGTGCTAGCCCTTGTTTTTTTTTTTTTTTTTGAGAAAGGTTTCACTAAGCTGCCCAGGTAGGATTTGAACTCGCAGTCTTCTGTTCTTAAGCCTCCCTAGGGGCATTGACCTAATGGAGAACCATTCCTGGTGAAGAGTATGAAGCTGCTGAAAAGTTTAGGCCGGAAGTTTGTCTCTCCACTTACAGATGGGGACATGACATTTGGAGGACTTGGGCACCTCAGGAGGGGCAGGGGAAGGGAACAGCGGGGCCCTGCAGAGTGCACAGGCAGGGTCTCACTGTCCTACTGGCCTGTTCTCCCCTAGCTCACCAGCACCCCTGTGACAGATCGAGGACCACATCTCCTCAACGCTCTCAACAGCTACAAAAGCCGGTACGTGCAGGGACAGGGCATGCCTCAGCCCTGACAGGCAGCAGGACTGCAGTGTAAAGGCTTCCGCTGCTCATCCCCCTCGCCCGGCCTGTGCTTTCTGCCTGTCTTCCTCCCCTTCTCTTTGACTGAATCATTCCTTCCCATGCGTTAGAGTCCAGGCGGCAAAGGGCATCAGCACTCTTCCTGTGCCAGGCACCTCAGCATCCTAATTCATCTGGGTACTGGGCTCGGCTCCACAGGGGAGGCCTCCTGCTCCACTCTGAGAGTCCCTCCAGCTCTGGCCAGCTGGGGTCCTGGGCCAGGCTCCGAGTGGTTAGATCCCCATCTCTCAGGTGCGCTGCAACCTCCTGACCCATCCCTCTGCCCGTATCGCCCCTTGGGCTCTCAGAACCCAGAGCCTGCCACATCCTCCACCGTCACAGGAAGTGCCTCAGTTCCTATCCAGGTACTGAGTCTTTTATGATCAGGCCCTGCTTACGTGTCTTCTGTCATTGTCCCTTTGCTGTGTTCCTTGGTTACTTTTCTCTCATTGTTGAGACAAAATACCTGGCACCCAAAGTTAAAGAGGGAAAGGTTTATTTAGCTCACAGTTTGTAGAGGTTTCTGTCCATAGTCCCCAGGCTCTAAGGCAGAGTGGCTTGGCAGAGGGGGATTGCAGAGGGGAAATAATTCATTGTAGATGAAGACAGCAAAAACAATAGGGATGGGATGAGACAAACTTTCTCTCCCTTACGTTGTATCCAGGCTGCTGGGATTAGGGCGGTGCCAAGCCAGTCAGTGGGCTGACCTGGTAATCACCCACCTTAACGCTAGCATTGCATGGTGAACCGGTCACACACTGTAGATTGAGCCTCCTCTGAGAAAGCCCCACCTAGGACTGCATGAGACTGGGGGCCTCTGGCCGTCACACTTGGACTCTGGATGTGGCCACTGTGCCCTTGGCTCCCTCACCCAGTGTCTTTGCCCTCTGCCTGCCGCTGTCCCATTTATCCATCTACTTCTCCAACAAAAACTTACTGAGCTGGGGCCAGGGAGATAGCTCAATAGAATAAGCACCAGCCTGGTAAGCACAGGGTCCTGAGTTCAATCCCTGGTACCACACACACAAAAATAATAATAATAATAATAATAATAATAATAATAATAATAATAATAATAATGGCTTCCTGAAAAAAAAATCCTCTTATTGGGCCAGGAATATAGCTCAGCAGCATAAGTGCTTGCCTGGCAAGTACAAGATTCAGAGTTCAATCTTTGGTACTGCAAAAACAAACAAAAAAACCTTACTGAGCTGCTGCAGTAGACATGCTCCTGGGACCACTTTCCACATCCCTTGGGCAGAATGACCTGCTCCTAAGTTTGCCTTGCACCCAACAGAGCCCACCCTTGTGTGTACAGCCTCTGGCCTCCCTGGGGACGGACCACTGAGGCAGGCCCGGGCCTGAGCCATCTCTGCAGCCTCAAGGCTGCTTGGCCAGTGTTGCCAGGAGGAGGTGCCTGGCGGAGCCTCTCCAGTGTTGAGGGAGAGTGAGATGGGATGTGTTGGAACCCCAAGAGTTCCACTATGAACTGAAGGACACCTTCCCGTAAAAGGCAGCCTTGGCGCTGCCTGAGGGGGAGAAGAAAAGGGAGGAGAGGAGCAGCAGGAGCCACTCCTGTTGGAGGAGGCGCGTGTCCTCATCAGCCACCTTCTCTCTGCAGGAACCCCTTACTTGGTGGGTTTGGGGGAATCAGCATCCTGATTATCTGTCTGGATCATCTTGGGAGGGGGTGGGGCAGCGTAGCCCCAGAGGCTTGTGTTACACTAGCTTCCCCTGAGGACTGACTCTGCGGCCTTCCCTCCCTGCCCACCCCCAGATTTCTCTGCGGCAAGGAGATCAAGAAGAAAAAGTGCATTTTCCGCCTGCGCATCCGCGTCCCACCCAACCCTCCAGGGAAGCTGCTGCCTGACAAGGGCCTGGCACCAAGGGAGAATGGTGCCACCTCCTCCGAGCTGCGTAAGAGAGGAAAGAGCAAGCCTGGGTCAGTGCTTGGGGACCCAGGGCTGTGGCTGTGGCCAGACTCGGGTTCTCTGCTCCCACCTCCTACGCCCAGCAGATGGGCCGTGAGGTGGGCCCACACAGTCTGGTGGCATCCGTGTAGCTGAGAGTCCCTACAGCCAGCTGGTCCCAAGCTGCAGGCACCCCGAGAAGGCGAGTTAGTGGCTCCCAGGCCCCTTCTGCCATCACCCCTATGCCTCACTCAGGGGAAGCCAGATCAGGGACCCGGCCTGCCGCATTATGGCTGGGCAAAGAGAAGGGGGCACCGGGGTGTGTAAAGGCACCCCTGCCCTCCTGGCTGAGCCTGCCGCTGCCTCCTGGGTGTCGGCGCAGGGCGCCAGGGCAGGTAGACACACATGACCTTTTCTCTTTCTGCTGAACAACAGGCCCTCCTGTCCCTCCCTCGCCAGAGGAGGTGTCCTCTCCAGGCTCTTGAGGAGGTGCTGCTGTCCACCCCCACCCCCACCACTGGTGTGGCTCCTCCCTCTGGGTCATCCTCTGGCCCCCAGGCTCTGACTGGGCCATCCTCTCCCTTTTCTGTCTCCACAGTTTGTTGCCTCACGAATTCCAGCAGCAGAAAAGGCGAGTTTATAGAAGAAAAAGATCAAAGTTTTTGCTGGAAGATGCTATTCCCAGTGTTAGTTCCTTGTTTGCTTACTCTCCACGTGCACATGCAGGGCCAGCACACATTAGAGATTCCCTCGCAGAAAGCAAAGTCCCCCAGGCCCAGGGGACTGTTCCACGTTCTATCACAGTGACACAAGAGAAAAGCAGAGCTCCCCAGAGACCATTCCCTTACCTTCCCAAGATCTCCCTGCCCCCACTGAGCAGGTGGGGAAACTCGGGCAGGGTGGCATAGTGACATTCCTGCAGGCTGCACATAAGGTAGTGGCCAAACCCAGCATAGAACCAGAACCTGGGGCCACGTCTTCCGCAGCTCTAATTAACCCCTCCCGGTGAATGGTGAACGATAGTGTTAACCATGCCTCGGCTCCCCCGCACTTCTTAATGGTTTATTAGGCACTTTTCCAATCATTATTTAAATTCACTGTGCTTCCTGAAACCTCTGTAAGAGTGAACCAGAGAAGGGTTTATTGTCCCCATCTTGCGCCAGGGTCGCTGAGGCCCAGAGAGATCAAAGGGTCATCCCATGGGCTGGAGACAAGACCAGGACTAAGACTGGGTGGCTTGGCTCTTCGGTCAGGACATGGAGTAGAGAGAATTGGCAGGTCTTCACCCTAGCAGCCCTGGCAGGACAGTGGGACAGCTTGTGTGGCCCTCAGCTGGGGAGCGGGGATGTGGGGGATGCAGATGTGACACTTGCTGACGCAGCCTTCTTCCTGTGTCCACAGAGTGACTTCACCTCGGCCTGGAGCACCAACCACCACCTGGCCAGCATATTCGACTTCACGCTGGATGAAATTCAGAGTTTAAAGAGGTATCAGTGAGCATCTCAGCAGAAAAGGCTGCTGTGGAGACTGGAAAGAAACTGACAGGGAGGCTCCCCCGACACCCCAGCATGAGCGTGGGCAGGGCTTTGGAAGGGGACAAGGGAGAAATCACGTTCTGAAGGAGTGGGACTTCCTTCGTGGTCTGCATCGCATGGGGCTACAAGAGGCTGTTTTAACACTAGCACTTTCTTGCTCCCCAGAGCAGAGGTCAGGGCGGCTAGGTGACAGCCCCCCTACCTCTTGGGGCCCTCTCCACCTCATGCAGGAGACTGAAATCACTTGGTGATCCCACCCTCATGATGCAGTTTGATGCCCCTTTTTACACCTGGCCCTCTGTCTGAAATGCACTCTGTCCTGCTCTCCCGCTTCTGGAACCTGTGGAGGCTGCTTCCTCCAGGAAGCATTTGCTGCCCTCCAGGCTGTGCTGGACACCTTCCTGTGTCTGCCCACAGCACCCAGAGGAGGGACTGTACCTTTATCGTCTCATTTCCAGTGTCTCTAAGGTTATTCATTGCTCTGGAGGTTATGGAGGAAGGAGTGAGAAATTTAGATTCAGAGAGATCTGAGCTCCGAACCCTGCTCCCCAGCATGTGCAGCTTTAGTTAGGTTCCTTGGCCTCTCTCAAGCTCCTCATGTTTTCCCCAAATGAGTACAAATGGAAGCTCTTCATCTACGGAAGCACAAGTACCTTGTGGTTCTTCAGATACTGTTGCTAGAGTGCCGTACCTCCAGGGACAGGGTGCAGGGGGCAGGGCAGGCTTTGTTAGCTCTTAGACTTTGAAGGTTGGGTGAGCATGGACAGGCAAGTGTGCTGGTGGGCAGCTCAGCAGTGGGCAGGCAGCCTCTGCTGGGATGGATACATACCAGAGGGACAGGAGAGGCCTGAAGTTCCAGGGAACCCCAAGAGCCAAGGTGGCAGAACCTTGCTGGCTCTGGCTAATGTTGGGCTCCCCCTGTCCCCCACCAGTGCCAGCTCAGGCCAGACCTTCTTCTCAGATGTGGACTTCACTGATGCTGCCAGTACCTCTGGCTCCGCCTCCACCAGCCTCTCCTATGACTCCAGGTGAGCTTCCTGGGGCGCTGCCACCACCAGCCCATGTCCCCACTGTCTGAGTCTCAGCTGGGGGACTTCACCTTTTGCCATTGTGATCATCTGGCCCTGAAAACTAGGGCTTAGGTGGGGGCTTAGGACAGGCATTCTAGCTCTGTCTCTTTAGATTGCTCCTTATGAGCTATGGAATGTCCTGTGACACCTCTGGCTGATTTGGGTACCAGAGGCTGTTTTATTGTGGGGTTCCTGGCCTCTGCATGCCACATTTTGCATGAACGCCTCTCTCAGTTCGTAGGGTTCCCTGCTCTTGGTTCTTGGCTGTCTGAATCTGGGGTCTGTTTTAGACTCTCTAATGGAAAGAGCTATTACTTGGTGCAGAGGGGAAGGATGGAAGCTTACAGAATTTATTCTGGGAAAAGTGACAGAAATCCCTAGAGCCTCAGTGAGTCTATAGCCTCTCTGGCAACAGCTGATGGTAGCTCTATCAGGAGGGTGGCATAGCAAAGCCCAAGGGTTTCTTCTGCACCCAGGGGGCCTCTAACTGTATTTTAGGATAGATAACGCCATTGCCAGAGTAGAACTAAAAGTACAACACAAACACGTGTGTCCGGGTGTCTCTTTGCCTGTACAGGTCTCTGTCTAGGTGTCTGTCTCTATAATTTTGTTTTGTTTTTTCACTGTTAGAAGTTGAACCCAGGGTCTCAAGCATGCTGGACATGCACTCTACTATTGAACTACACCCCCAGCCCTGTATTTTAGTGTCTTCCTGTTTCTCTGATTCTCACGAAAGCTTCATTCAGGTCTTGGCTTCCATTTCGAAGCATCTGAGTAGGTGCATTTCTTCCATACCTCTGCCTGTGTGGTATAGGAGTCTACCTCATAAGCCCTGTCCCTGTCCCTGCTCGTCCCAGCTAGCGCCACAGAAGCCCAGGTGAGGGCCGGGGCAGCCTAAGCAGGGCCTTTCTACTGTAGTTTGTAGAAGGCACAGAAAAGGACAGGAACACCTACACTTGTGCAGTCCTCGAGCTCAGATACAAAGATCACCTGCTTTCGTGTTGGACTGCCTAGGTGGCATCCTGGCCCTGCCACTCCCAGCTATTCATTTCTCCCCTGGTGTCTCAGTGTCTCCCCCTTGTAGGGCTATCATGAGCTCCCAGTGCAACGAACCCATGCTCAGCGCCCGGCACTGCTCCTGGAACCTAAAAATTTGTCAGGGCAAGAAGCTGCTGGTTGTTGCATCTCATTTCCACCCTCTTTCTCTTCCCCTGCCTGGTACAGGCGGACAGTGGGCAGCCGCAAGAGGAAGCTGGCAGCCAAAGCGTACATGCCCCTGCGGGCCAAGAGAAGGGCAGCCGAGCTGGGCGGACGCTGCCCCTCAGACAGCAGCGCTGCCGAGGCGGCATCAGGCCCCGAGCGGCCAGATGAAGGCATCGACAGCCACACGTTTGAGAGCATCAGTGAAGATGACTCATCCCTGTCTCACCTCAAGTCCTCAATCACCAACTACTTTGGTGCAGCGGGGCGGCTGGCCTGTGGGGAGAAGTACCAGGTGTTGGCCCGGAGGGTCACGCCAGAGGGCAAGGTTCAGTACCTGGTGGAATGGGAAGGGACCACCCCTTACTGACTGCCCCTTGGGGAGATGCCAGGAGTCCTACAAACCAAAGGAGGGACAGCAGAAGCCATAGGCTGCCACTTTCCCCGGGTTGTGTGGGAGAGGGAAGCAGGACAGAGCTGCAAGTGCCAGGCCAGAGGCCCCACCTACGTGCTCACTGGCCAAGGCCAAAGCCTACCCTGCCACCGCTTCGCCAGCTGTACTCTGGCTTCTCAAGGCCTGTCACCTGGTACCAGGGTCGGAGGTCCCGCTGGCTGGTTCTCAGTGTCTCTCTACACTCCACGCCCCTCAAACTCTTTGTCCCTCTTGATTTGTGTCCTGTTGGTTCTGTAACCCCGTTTCTCCTCAGGCCCAATCCTTTTGTCCCCAAGACTCCGTTCCTGCACCTCTCACCCCTCAGGGGGTTGGGCATGTGTTTACACATCCTCTACGTGCACAGCTGTCCCTCCACTGGATCCCTCACACCCAACCCCTGGGTGGCAGTCCTCCCTGGAACCCCACTGGGAGAGTGGCTGAAAGTGGAGCTTCTCTCTTCCTCCTTTCCCGCCACTTCCTCTTGCGCCTAGGAAGTGTGTGTGTGTGTGTGTGTGTGTGTGTGTGTGTGTGTGTGTGTGTATCGTGTGTGCCTCTGGGAAAACCCCTGTGGCAGAGACACTGAGACCCAGGGCGTGGGCAGTGCAGAGCTGGGTTTGTGCTGCAGATGGCATCAGCACCAAGCCTCATCTGGAGGAAAACCAGAAGTGGGGGGTGGGGTGGGCCCCTCATTTTTGCTGCTTGCAGAGATGTTAGAAAGTGACTCATTTGGTTGGAAAACGGGAAGAAGTGCCTTGATGGGAGTGCGGGCAGGGGTACCAGACTGGCACTAGCCTTGCCCACAGCTGCTGTGGCCTCCAGCCTGGAGGGGTTTTGCTGATTGCCAGCTGGACAGCGAAAGGGAGTAGAAGAGTAAGGGCAACCCCAGGCCTGAAAAGCTTGTTTGTCCACTCTTGGCCCTGCCCCCTGCCGGCCTGTGAGCACCCAGGAGACCTCCGACACAGGTTAGCCAGCCTCTGCCTTACACCTCAGTCTCTAGTGCCTTTCAGAGGGATCTCACCTCCTCAGCACAGCCTGCTTCTTGCCGCTTCCTTGGCACAACCAAGCAAGCAGGGACAAGTGGGCACAGGGCCGGGGTCTTAGCCTCACAGCTGCTGGCCCCAGATGGGGCCAGGTGGAAGGGGAGCCGCTGGGTGGTGAGTGCCCAGCCCAGCGTGGGTGTGGAACCTGAGATCCAATCTGTAGCTTCCTGCTGGCCTCAGAGCCCAGCAGGCTCACAGGCTGCTCTCAGACTCCTGAGAAACCAGCCAGGGTGGGGCCTGTCTCAGCACCTTCCCTCCTCGGGCTCCAGAGAGACTGGGCCCAAAGGGAAGAGGTGGGCAAGGGAGCCCACTTGGGAGGACAGCAAAAGGCCTAGCAAGGCCACCTGAGCCCCCCACCCTAGCATTTCATTGTTACCAGATAATAGCTGCATTACTGCCAACTGACCTTAGTAACCTGTGCACCTTCTAAAAGATGATGGTTTTGAATTGCTGCTTTTAATAACATTTGTTATATTAAAGTTATAATTAATGTGTCTGATTTACAATGTAAACTTTCTCTGTGAAAAATCCTGTTTTCCTCATAGCAGCTGTTGGGCAGCAGAAGGAACTGGCTGTGGCTCCTGTGGCTTCCTGGAGGACAAGCTTAGGAGGATGGCTGGGCCCTGTCCTCTGGCCATCCTGCCGCTCCTACTGCCTATGATATTCCTGTCTTAGTGCCAGAGAAAATCTGGAACTGTTTGTACTCTAAGTCTCTGACCCATGGTGGTGGTTGTTAGGGGAGCGGGTTGAGCTGAGTAACAGAGAAAAAATGGAAAATGGATCCTATGTGTAAAAATGTGTAAGTATGGGCACTACAAACATTACACCCAGGCATACTGTTCCAGAAATGTGAACTAGTTCTGCAGTACAACCCGGCTGTGCTGTATAACCTGTAGTCCTTCCTTGATCCCAGTAACACCTGGCTCTGCATATATGTTGGGAGGGTAACTTTATATGTTTCATATGTATGACTGATTATTACTGTAAGCCTCTAAATTTAGGGCAGTTTGGAGAGAAACATATTGAAGGAACAGAGACAGGTGAGCTGTATAGGAAGATGAAGGACATGAATGCGGTTGAATTCTAATAATTCCGGGGTGAAGTAGAGTGTGTTGATCCCCAGTGCAGATCTTCGTTGTGTTAATAACAGCTGCCTGTAAACATCTGCATTAACTACCACTCCTGCTGCTTCCACCTTTAGTGTTCCTTGCAGTAGAACCGCAGTGGCAGCTGGGGTGGGGTGGGGGTATTCTTTGGGCTGAAATCAATGGAATGAAAGAAATGACCAATGCTAGGCATTGAAAGACTTCGATTCTAGTCAGAGGTCTGGCCTACAGTGAACAGCTCTACCCCTCAGAACGCCTGTGGGCTGCTGGGTGGAAGATGCCTCCTCTGTGGTCTGGACTAGCGCTTCCAAATTCATAGCAAACATTTTACCTTTGCAGTGGTGGACCAAGAAATCAGAACCCTCAACTTACTCTTAACATATTTTATTCCTCAGATTTTTTCATTATCATATCATAGATAGCTGAAAATATTTCATAAAAAGGCATGATAAAGTTAGTATTTATGAAGGACTGCGGAGGAGATTTAAAAGACTAGAAAATGCCAGGGAACATCTACTGGATGTATTAAAACAGTATTGTAACATTTGAATATCCCAGAAAGGGTAACAGCTCATAAAATCAATGAGGTGTCCAAATTGCCAACTTAAGAATTTATTTTGCCTCCAAAATTTATTTCTTGGAATGCCACTCATAGATCTGTGTGAATATATTATGGACATAAAATTATCCACATGGATTGCAGAAGGCAGGGCCAAATGCATACACCCTGACATGGTAACAACGAAAAGCAGGGTTGCACGGATGGCGATTGCTTCTCTTACACGCTTCTACCTCAGGTCTCTTTCAGACTCAGCATGCTAATGTTCTTGTTTTTAGCTTGATGAAGGTGGATTTTTCAAACCAGTAATGTTTTTATACGAAGAAGCTTTAGTCTTCACAGGATAATCATATTTTTCTTCATTTCCTCAACTGATTTGTCTAGAGATTCTGGATTAAAAATATACATTTCCTAAGAAACACTAGACAGGGATTTTATTTATTTTTATATTGTGGCTGGCTCAGCCTGCCCTGGGGGTGGGGCTGGCGCAGCATGTGGTGCTGGGGATTGAACCTCGGTCCCTGCAGTTGCCTAAGCAAGCGCTTTAGACCACTGAGCCATCTTGCCAGCCCTAGACAGGGATTTTAACATGGAGCTAATGGTTGAGGATCTTGCTGTGGCTTCTACAGTGTCCTTCCAGAAGGCAGTGTGGGTTGGTGACCAGACCATGTACACTGGACTTTCACAGATCCTAGTCACTGACCTCTAAATTTTGTCTGCCATCTATGAAATGGATCAAGTTATAGATCTCTGATGAAGAGTGAATGATGCCATATATGTGTAAACCCTAGGCCAGTTGACATATAGAAAGAGATGTTTTAAAAGCTAACACTTTTTCCCTTTACAGCTTACATCAGATTCTCTTGGTCTACAGGGACTTAATCTAGTTTCTTTGAATCAAAAGGAGTAAAAACATTAGTTTTAGGATCCTAGACTCAGTTTCGAACCCTAGCTCTGCTGCTCACTTGAAGTATCTTATGCTTTCTACTCTCAGATTTCACCTACCAAAGGAAGATAATGAACAAGGATAACTTCTAAGATTTTAGAAGACAGTTACGTAGGGGAAAGAAACTCCCAATCTGAAAGATTCTTGGGACAAGTTTGTATTCTCTAAAATGGAAGAATGAATTTTAGGAATGACAGAGGTTAAGAGCAGAATATATTTATTGGAGGAAAGAAAGCTGTCCAAGAGGGACAGAAGGGGACCCAAATGGGCTGCCAAGGAATCTGCCTTTTCCATGGGTTTTATAGAGTAAAATCATGACATGAAGCAGGTCTACGGTGGGAAACATGGAAACTTTCAAGGTGGGCATGAAGTGGAACAAAACTATGGCCAACCAATAAGATTACAGGTAAAACTGATTAAATCAGGATTAAATGGTGTCTTAGTTACTTCTACTCGTTGCTGGGACAAGTACCCGACACTCAAAATGAAGGAAGGAAAGGTTTATTTAGCTCACAGTTACTGGAGGTTTCAGTCCATATTCGGCTGGCTCTAAGGCAGAGAAGCACATGGCAGAGAGCAGCAGTTCATGGGGAACAACCAGGGGAGCAGAGAGCGACAACCAATGTCTCTCTTGTCTCTCTTTATATTACATTCAGGCTCTCTGCCTTAGCCTATCTACGTTAGGCCACACCCATAATCCCAGCCATACTCAGACTGATAACCCCATCAGTACTAAAACACATAATCCTAGTGGATTAAGAGTCAAGTAATCCCAGTAGTACTCAGACCCATAGTTCTATCAGTACTAAAACACATAATCCCAGTGGATCATGACTCAAGTCTCAAACTCTAGAAGTCCCCACTCCATGATTGCATGAGGCTTTGAGGGGACAACTAGACATAAACCATAACAAATGGGGAAGTGAGTCACGTAGCAAGCGGACCTGAATACAGAACGGGCTTTTCTTATAATGGGTTAGGTTAGTGACTTCTGGTTTTTCAAGGTGATTGATACCTTGAAAATCACCTAAAACATGAATCCCTGATGCCCATCCCAGGAGTTATATATTAAATCTTTTGTCTTGAGGTCTGGCCATAACCAAAGTGCCTGTCTCTTGCACAGCTGCAAAGTATCTTGTCTTCTATAATGAGTCCCGTGAGGGCCTAGCCCTATAGTATTTCTATCTCAGCTGCCAACGATAGCACAGTACCTTGCGGACAGAACTGGTATTTAGTAAGTGTCTCTCTCCCCATTTCCTGTGTTAGTTTAGATATTTACTCAGACTCAAACCACCAAAATATGTTCTGTTAACATTACACAGAAACTGAACTCATGAAAAGGACAGAGAAATCGCCTTTGCAATTAGTCCCCAGTTAATAAAATGCCAAAAAAAAAAAAAGTTATTTTGTCAATTCCACAACTTAAAAGAAACTGTGTACTGTAGAAAGCTTTTGTCATTAAAATCCTTGAAACATCAATTGGGAAGACTGTTGCCAAATTCTGTACCTCAGATTAAACAGATTGTGACAAACCCCTGACCTCGAGCAGGTCACCCAGCAGCACAAGGCCAACAAAGCAATGCGCAAAGATGAAGGGAACATTAGGGCAGAAGATAGTCCTTGCAGCCGGGGAGCCAGGCCTTGCAGAGGAGCCTGTCAGGGGTGTTCACAAAGGAGGGAACTCCAGGCAGAGGGGACCACATGAGCATAGGAATAATATCACAATGCAGGGAACCATTTGAGATGACAAAAGAGGCAAACTGAGGCAAGGTTCTAAAGGACCTTGAAGGGGCTGAGGAGATAGCTTAGCAGTCTAAGTACCTGCCTAGCAAGCACAAAGTCCTGACTTCAATCCCTGGTACCACATGTTGTGTTGGCCCTAGAGCCCCCAGGTGGTGGCACACACCACCTGCAGTGGGGAGGCTGAGACAGGAGGATCACTACGAGTCCAAACTGCATAGGGGGACCCTTACCTAAAAAATAAAATAGCCTTGAAAAGTAGGCTTAGAAATTGGACTTCATCATAAAAGTAATACATGTAATCAACAAGAGACTACAATACATCTTATTTATTTTTTTGTATTTTAGGGAAGGATCTACGGTGTTCAGGGTCTCACTACTAGGTCGGACTCGTAATCTGCCTGTTTACAGCCTCCTAAGAGCTGGGATTACAGGCTACAATGTGTTTTAAATAGTGTTTACCTTGTACGAGATTTGCATGTGTCAGAAACTGATGTTATAAAAAGGGGCATCTCCATTGGCCTGCTCTCACCCTCTCCCCAGGTGGCTCCCCCAGACCCCCTGGTGTCCTCTGGACCTTGGCAGGGCCCCCACTCACAGTTCCTACCAGGTTTCCATAGGTGGTCATCGCCTCCATCTCCTACCTGGGAAAACTATGGTGAGGGGAGAAGAGCAGGGGTCAGGTGCTTCCCTTGCACTCCCCCCCTCTGGAAGACCAGCAAACCACAGCTGGCTGTGGCCCCCAGCCCCGGCAGCCTGCGGTCTCCACCAGATGAACTCTCGTCGTGATGGTTCATGGACAGGGCCTGGGTCAAGTTTCTCTTGTCGCTACTAGGGTTCAGCACTCCCCGCCTTCTCTGTGCTCCTCCACCACAAAGCTGACCCAGCATGTGCCCACACAAAAGCGCCAAGTGTAACAACACGCCATTCCCTTCCTGGGCATTTTATACAGTTTAGTTTTCTTTAATAATAAAATGGAGACTGGCTTAGAGCAATGGCTTACTAGCCTTTGACAAAGGAAACCTTCAAAACCAAAACCAAAACCCAAATCTGACAAGGGAGCTCAAGGACTAACAAGACAAGATACAGACCACTGACAGGATGTAGGTGGAGGCTACCAGTCCTTGCCCTCACCCCGGCAGCCCCTGGGAGTTTCTCCGTAAGGCAAGCGTGCAACAAGCCTGGCATGTTCCCAGGGCTGTTTCTGAGCACAGAACCTACATCTCCACTGAGCAGGGCACCAGCACCTCCTGACGTCTGTCACATCAGACTAAGAAAGAGCCAAGACTTAGTGCCAGCCCCTGAGGCCATGCTGAAGCCCTAATCCCCAGTGCCATGTCCTCAAGGCTCTGGAGCAAGAAAAGCCTCTTTAGGAGGAATAATCCTGCTGATCTCTGGAATTCCACCATTACAGTTGATCCTTTTAAACACAGCACTTGTTCGTCCCTCAAGAAGGAGGCATCCCAGCCACTTCCAAGGGAAAAAGGTCATGGGATCCGCTCCTGCCCATCAGACGCAGGCGAGTGGCTTCTCCCAAGGTATCTGAGAGTCTCAGGACTAAGGATGACAAACTTCACCCTCACTCCGCACTCCTTCAGTCTGTACACCCATCCTCACGCTCCCGCCTCTGGCCGCCATGAAACATGCAGCACTCTGAGACAAGTTCCACTGGGTGCTTTCTGATCCAACCTTCGCTTCCAGCCCCAGAAGCCACAGAATCTCAGCCAGCACAGGTTTGTCCCTGCTCTGTGCTGACAGGGACAAGGAAGCCACAGATCCAGGGAGGCAGAACTAGGTCACACTTCTCAGAGTGCAGCCTTGCAGGGCAGAGGTGGTCAGCAAGATGTGCAGGAAGATTCTGCCGCTCGGTCCTCCATGTTCTCTTCAAGCCACTTGAGGTACTGCACATCTCCTTGATCCATGGGCAAACTGAAGACCTCTGGGATTTCAAAGGGATGCACCAACCTTTGGAAAGAGCGACTGGGATCAGACCCCACCCGGCCAGCCCACCAGGGGCCTTCTAATCTGCCAAGCCCGCCTGGCCAGCACCGTGGCCCACTTCTCCTGAGTCCAAGCTCCCACGTGTCACCAGGTGTGAGCTGAGTGATAGTTTCGGGAATCCCATAGGTACAGGTTCAGATTCTGAGTTTGCCTTTACAAATGGACAAAGACTTACTTTCTCTCAAGGCCACTGCAAAAGAAGAGGCAAAAACAGCACCTATGTGACTGGATGGATGAAAACTAAACAGGCCAAGGACACCGAGAACTGGCCTGGCAGCTGAGTGGCACTTGCACTCCCTGGAGGCTAGTGACTGTTTTCATCACCACCACACCTGCCTTCCTCCCTGCCTTCCTCAGGGCCAGCACTGTGCTCCTCCCAGCCCAGAACAGGCTCCTGGCTCCTGTTCGTGGGTGCAAAGCCTCTCTCTTCAAGGCCAGCTCAAGCACTGCCTTTTCCAAAGGGTCTTCACTGTCCCTTGGCCCACAGTAAGCTCTCTTCACTCCTTCACTCTCCTCTCTTCCTGTTTCCTCAGCCCTGTCACATGAGGTAAGTTCTCTTCCTCATGTTGGTCAGCCTGGGTTACATAGTGAGTTCAAAGGCAGACTGCATGTAGCAAGACCTTGTCCCAGATTTAAAAAAAAAAAAAAAAAGAAAAGAGAGAAAAATAAAAAAGCTGCCACAGGCTTTTGTGACTGAGTTACAGGCTAAACTAGACAACTTTTTATTGGAACATTTTATGCTGAAGCCCAAATTACCATAATTTGTCGGTTATACAAGCTATGCTAACTCTAGGTTAAGGATTAGGTAGCCATTTTCTCAACTGAGAATAAAGCTTATAATTCAAATGAAGACTACTTACATTATTTATTGCCATTAATGTTTTCAAACAAAAAATTAGAATTTTAGAAAATTTCAATTTTCCAAAAGCTTAAAATTGTCCCAAGATGGTTCTAAAGAGATCCAGATGCCTTGTTAGCCAGATTTTTGAAACAAAATGCAAAATGATGTCATTTTTCTGATTTCTTTTTTGTTTTTAGAAAATATTGCTTTCTAAAAATGCATGTTGGGTCTGGAGGCATAGTTCAGTGGTAGGATACTTGCTTTCCACAGAGGAGATCTAAACTCAATCCCCAACGTCACACACACACACACACACACACACACACGGAAAGGAGAAAGGACTTTTCCAAATGGCCTCATTCTAGCTCTCCAGCTTCTCAAACTCATTACCCAGGTCCCCAGAACATCCCTGGCTGGTCTAGTGGTAAATAAGTGACAAAATATGCCAGCCTTACCTGACATAGCTGGAGAGCATGGGGACCTTGGACGTCTTTGTCTTTATTAACTATGAAGAAAGAAAGACAAATATCACTGCCATAGAAGGAGGGCCTCTTCTGTGGCCTCGCTTGTCACTGGGGCACTTGGGAGCCAGCACTCCTCCCAGCTCACCAGGGCAGCTCGCTGGCTCCTGGGTCAGCCGTGGGTGTGTTAGGTGGGCAGGAACTTTAATCATCTGATCTTCACTAACTTTTTTAAAAAATTTTTTTAAATTTAACTTAATTTTTTTTAAAACCTCATTTATTTATCTGTGTTATGGCCAGCTCAGCCTGCTCTGGAGGTGGGGCTGGCGCAGCATGTGGTGCCGGGGATCGAGCCGTGGTCCTTGTGCTTGCCTAAAATTTCCTAGGCAGGTGCTTTAGACTGCTGAGCCATCTTGCCGGCCCTTGCTGATCCTTCACTAACTTTCAGAACATGGGGAAAAAAGTCTTTTTCTCAATAATTCTATTAAGACTTCCTCTTCCCTGACCTTACTCACCAACAAGATCTCACTGGCTTCTTCTATTTCTCCCTTCCAAAAATACCTAAAGAACAGAACAAAACCAGATTATAATGCTTGCAAGAGGAGCCCGGAGAAATATCAAATTTGGTGGAAGTAGGTGACTCACTAAAGAGGAAATCTTAAGATCTCCCAAGCCCATATACTGAAGCTATCCCCAACATTCTTACACAGCTAATACTGCCAGAACATTTCTGGAGGTAAAAGGTTCACTATTTCTTGAAGAAGACCAACTAATATAAAGATTTTTACACAGGAATGTTCCCCTCTCTTTCACTCCCCGGGCCCTCTCTCCACCTCCCTTTCTTCTTTCTTCCCTTTCTCTACTCCTTCTCTCTTCCCTTCAGTGCTGAGGGTTGAACCCAGGGCCTTGCACATGCTAGGCAAGTGCTCTGCTACTGAGCTACAGCCACAGATGTTTACTTCTTACAGAATGCCTACACTTGCTACCTAGCTGTTTCCCCAACTAGCTCCATGACAAGCCACCCCCAGACAACCCTGCAGAACCCCTCAGGTCTTTTTTCAGTCTTCCAAGCTGGGTATCTCTCTCCATGCCCATCCTACTCATGGCTTCTGAGCCCCTCCCACCCTCTGGACTAACCCTACTTTGATGCCACTACTGACTCAAAGCTAAGGTGCCCATGACTGGATAAATTGAAAAACTCAGATGGTTTCAGTGGAGAAGTGAGTCTTATATGGAAGTTTCTGTACTTAAAAATAGTCACCACATTTCAGAAAAGTGCCTAAGAATAATATCATGGGGAAAAGAGAGATTTACTCTGAGAAGATCTACAATGACCCAGAATAAACCTAAAATTACCTAGGCCAGTGATGGCGGATCTATAGCACCTGGTCGCAGCAGACTGACTGTATCACTGAAAGCATTAAACAGTTCATTGTCAGGGACCTAGGCCATGAGCCCTGTCACAGAGCTGGGTTAAAAGAATCACTTATGAGCAAGGACATACACCCAAAGGGAATGCTAAGGCTGATGTTCTACTTCAGTTACCAAACACTGAGCTACATTCCTAGACCATGTACAACTTCAAAAGATTCACAGTCTTGGGCTGGGAATGTAGCTCAGTACTTGGCTAGCAAACTCCCGGCCTTAGGTTTGAAGCACAGCACAGCAAAAAATAAAGATTCAGAGAACTGGATCCCATCCTCAGATAGACTGAGTAAATCGAAGCTGAAGCTTACGAATGGAAGTTACAGCCAAACCTGAGAGCCCCTACAGTAGACATGTGAGCAGTTAAAGAAATGACATCACTCTTTTCTTCCTTTCTCAGTGAACAACACATTTTCACTTTTCTTGGGTGAAATAAACAGATTGATCACCTCTGAATATAAATCAGCTGCGAACTATTGATGAAATGCCTCTGAATTATTCTCTGCCAACTGACCTATTCGTTCAGTGCTCCTCCCACCAGCCAGGACCTAACCTTGCAACCTCCAACCTCCCTCCTTCCACCAGCTGTGGCAAAACTCACAGTG
>PVKN010010826.1:0-22226 GCA_004027915.1 Capromys pilorides
AGCTATTCTCAGCACTCAGTAGTTAAGGCAGTAAGGGGGCCGGGAAGATAGCTCAGTAGAATAAGCGCTTGCCTGGCAAGCACGAGAGCCTGAGTTCAATCCCCGTTCTGAAAAAATAAAAAGACCATATCTAGGCCGGAGAGATAGCTCAGTGGAATAAATGCTTGCCTGGCAAGTGCAAGGTCCTGAGTTCAATCCCTGGTACCACCAAAAAAAAAAAAAGTAGTTAAGGCAGTGATAGGTGGGACAGCCTATATGTTAACTCACTAACTTCTCATAATGTCCCTGGAGGGCAGAAGGTACTCTTTCCCAGCCTGCCTTGATTAGGGCACAGAATACAGAGGGATTCATTCATTCAGGATCACATAGCTAACTGGTTCCACTCATCTGGCCCCCGGCTTTCACTTCCACGGCACTCCGTGGCCCTTTTCTTGCTTTCTCTCCCTCCTTGAGTTGAGATGTGTTCAGCCAAGGCTGCATTCTCACCGTCCACCCCACTCTAGCACAATGCCTCCCCGAAATACTAAGTGGATTCAATAATAAGTAAATGCCAGTCATTGCCTAGCAAGGGCCTGAGTTCAATCCCCAGTCCCGCAACAGAAAAGAAAAAAATTGACAGTAAAATATACTCCATTTGATGAAGTTATGGAACAAAGAAATAATGCCTGGGGCTAAGGAAACAAAAAGGATAATATAAACCTTAAGATAGTCTCTTTTTTTCCCTTTAAGTCGGGCTGTTTTTTTCTAGGCCTGGGCCTCTTTAAATGGTGCTGGTTGTGCTCCAAGGAGCTCCCTGATCTGGGCCGGTTGTGGAGAAGCAGAACACAGTGGGGTTAGGTTTATGGCTGCTTTATCCACTGATTATTCAAGTCAAAGCAAATCCCTGTCAGGCTCTAAGGAAGGCTCTCCATGGAGAGCCCGTTCTCCTCACTGTTGTACTCCATACGTAGCACACTTGTGCTACACAGTCGGGGCAAGCAGTGTGAACAGAGCCCAGAGAGGCTTCCTTTCTCTGACGGGAGCTCATGTGAAGTGTGTAGGCAGAGAAAGGCACGCTGCAGTCCTAAGGCGTCTAAGACAGGGAGAAGGATGTCTCTTGAGAGGTTCTTTCAGTCGCCTTTTGTTGTTGGAGACGTAGTCTCACTGTGTACTTCAGGCTGTCCTTGAATTCACTGTGCAGCCCAGACTGGCCTCCAACTCCCTGCAATCCTCCTGCCTTGGCCTCCCAAGTGCTGAGATTACCGGCCTATGCCATCATGCCTGGCCATCCGCTGATCTTGTCAAGGTGCCAGCTGACATAGTTGACGCTAGGTGTATAGGAAGGGTCCTTGGGCAGAGAGGGGCAGGCTGCTCCCCTTGACCCATTCAATCCTGTATCTTTGGTTTTCTTCATATACCTCTGAGCCAGTTACTTCCCCCTTGGGAGACCCAAGTTTTTTTAGTCTATGCAGCTTATCTGCTTTATTGCTGGAAAATCTTCCAGGTTCCTTCCACAGTGCCAGGTGATTTTGCTTCCAGTTGCTCTGAAACATAAGTACTCCGTCCTGCTGTCCCCCACTCCCTCTAGGACCAGTCTTCACCTGGGCAACGGTCCTTACCAGCCAAGCTTCCCTGACTAGATGAACTGTGTAGGTAGATTGGATCAGTTTAGGAAGATGGAAGTTAATATTTGCTAAAGGGAAAATGGCAGTACTACATTTGGGTCAAATAAACCTATCCAGCTGGACAAACCAAAGTGATCTGAGGGCTTAGTCACACCGCCTGACGCACGCAGACCTCACAAGCAAGACACGAAGGGTCCTGTCAGTGACTCAGCGCTTCCCCCAGCCCTAGCTGCGATGGCAGGACTCAGTGCTGTTGGGACTGAGGCTCAGCTGGTGGCCTCAGAACGACAGTACCTGAGTCCTTTCAAAGGTGCCTGAAACTCAGGCTGGCGTAGACACAGTAGCGGGGCGCAGGACCTGCCATGGCAGAATCCCGCTGCTGTCCTTTGATTCGTAGTTTTAATACAGCGTGGAGAATGTGTTCAGCAACGTAGTCTTTCTCTTTAAAATCCTGCAGGTTTCTCCTATGAAAAAGATCCCCGGTTATACTTCGATGACACTTGCGTTGTGCCTGAGCGACTGGAAGGTGAGTAGCCCATCCAGGGTGTGGTGCTAAGAGGCGGGTAGAGGTAGCCGGAGATGTCCTGGTCCCTCACACTATAAATCAGCAGGATTGGCTCTTTTTTTGACCAAATTGCCTGGGTCAAACCTGGGCCAAAGTGTAGCACTTATGTCTTTGTCCCTCACAGGAAAAATCAAGCAGGAGCCGACCATGTATCGGGAAGGACCCCCTTACCAGAGGCGAGGCTCCCTGCAGCTGTGGCAGTTCCTGGTCACCCTGCTGGACGACCCAGCCAATGCGCACTTCATTGCCTGGACCGGCCGGGGCATGGAGTTCAAGCTGATAGAACCTGAGGAGGTGAGCGTGTGTGCCAGGGCGCGGGCACCGAGACTGGTGGGTTTGGATGGCCATGTTTGCTTAGATCTCCGGTGGAGGCTTTTCCTAGTATTAAATATGCTCTCCTCATCCTCTTGCTGAAGTGTGGATAGGTGGGATCCGTCAGGACAACACTGGAAGTGCTTGTAGGACCCTGCACGCTCCCCAAGGCATAAATCCCAGCACAATGTGTTCTCCGTCTTGGGAAGTTTTTCAAGTGTTTGGATCTCACAGACTTATTTTTAGTCTCAGACCTTTGTGTCAGATTCCGTATCTGAAGCAATGTGAATTTAAGCGTGAGATTTCAGTGATGGAACTAACACCCTTCATGGTGGCTTTTTTTTTTTTTTTCCTCCATGTTTTAAATGGCTCTAATCTGAAAAAAAAAAAATAATAATAATAATAATAATAATAATAATAACAATCAGAGATGAGTCCACCTTAGAACTTTGGCTTTTTTATAATACTGTCTCTTACCCAGAACCAAAAGATATAACCCAGACTGGGCTGTATCTTCATCCCTTTTATTTTAATTTTGAGATGGGGTTTCACTAAGTTGCCTAGGCTGGACTTCAACTTGTGGTGTTCTTGCCTCAGTCTCCCAGCGTGCTGGGAATATAGGCATGCATCACCACACCCACATGGAATTTTGGGAGGGGGGCAGGAGGGTATCAGGGATTGAACTTGGGACCCTGCGCTTATTCTATTGAGCTGTGTCCCCAGCCCCACATGGAATTATTCAAGTGTATTGTGTAGCATCACCCCATTACTTCATTAATAGAAAAAAAAGAAACATTACTGCTGCCTTCTGTCCAGAAGGGTTGACAGAAAGCCCGAGAATAAAACCTGTGCACATTTCTTCAATGGAGAAAACATGGCACCGAACCCCTGAGTGTCATGTAATAAAGTCCATTAATACGGGCTGTCGGTGTAACCTATTCCAAAGGGGGAAGGGGGTTGATTTTAATTTTGGTTTGATTTAGAACCTAAAGGAATTACAAATGGAAAAGAAACACCCACCTTTGAAGAACTACTGTGTTGCTCTCGGTCCTGTGTACTTAGGTGTGTGAGTTAAAGCCGCAGAGCAAAAGGGCTGAGTCAGAATGAAACGGAAACGAGGCTTGGGAAGCCTCTGAGCCAGGGCTGCAGTGTCTGGTGCTCACAGACTCCTGGGCCCCGCTGAGTACACTGGCCAGAGGCTTCGGTGCAGTGGGAGGCGACAGCCTGGCCCTTGGTTTGGAGGAAGAAAGGGGCCTAGAAAAGGAAAAGGGAGCGAGGGTGTGGATTTGGAATCTAATCCTGATCAGTGGGAGAAAACAGCAGGCTTCCTTCAAGGCAGTTAGTTATAAAAGACATGTGTGTCCACCAGCTTCACTGGTGGCCGTGGCCAGGTGTCAGCAGGCAGTCTTATAATAGCTTATAGTTAGGTTCGGTCCACCTGCATGGCCAGACCTTGCTGTGTTTTCTGGAGAGGTCTTCCTGGCTAAGTCCTGTGGAAATGGATGTGCCTCCAGGGTCCAGCCCTCGTGGAGACCCCCGCCCCTCCTTAGGCCCATCCTTCCCCTGCTGCTTTCCTGCCAACGTGGCCTAGCTGCTGTGAAGCTCCAGGACTCCCAGCTCGCCTTGAGCAGGCTTTTGGAAAGTTGGTCTGTCATGTGGGCAGCCCTTATTGATTTATCTTGTTTCACAAACAGGAGCTTTTATTACTTTATTGCCGCTGCCTGTGGCCTGAGCACAGGCTGTCCAGCTGCAGGTAAACCTGGTTATGACCCTTTGTGAGGCTGTTATTGAATCTTCCGCTCTCCTACCAGTGGTAAAGAAAATGATGAACAGATGGCCAAGGGCCCCTGCTTTCTTAATAAAGAAAGTAATATTAATCCAGAGTGCTCATACATGCCAGCCCCCTGAGTCACATGTGTGTGTGGCCCGTGGTGGCCTTGAGCCTGTCTCTGTGGACTGGGCAGCTGTATTTCCTTGGGAATTGTTCCGTCCACTTCACCTTGAAGCCCCTGCCACTCCGCTAGCGGCAGATGCCCTCCGCTCATCCAGGCCCCACTGAGTTCCCGGCGTACACTTCGGCACTTCGGCCGCGACGCAGGCAGCTTTTGCTGACTCTCCCCCTCTGCTCCTCTGTTCTTTTTAATGCCGGGAAGATACCAAATCCTGGAAAAAGCTGTAAGAAGTCGTCATGGGGGAGCTTGAAGGGTGAAGCGGAGGAGGAAGCTGTTGGGGACGTAATTGTAGGCAGCTGTGTGGCTGAGTAGTGCACTCTGGGTAATTATCCGTAATATCCATTACACTGTGCATGGAAATTGTGGTTTTAGAACTGCGTTTTGGCAGGCCCCCTAATCAAATGTCTTTTGATAGTCATCCAGCTTAGCACCCTCTCAATTATGACTGACTCGGCTTTAATCTGGAGCCATTTTAACTGTGAATCTGCATTAATGAATATTTTGGGGGGTAGGGTTGTTTGTTGAACATGTGGCAGATAAGTGATGCCACAGGAGGTTTCAAAGGATGGCTGCTAGAAAGAACAGCTCCCTGTGCCGTGGCCTGCCTGCCTGCCTGAACTCTCCCACAAGGGGAGGAGGAGGAGGAGCTAGGTAAATTTTTCCTTTAACTCTTTCAGCCTCAGTGCTCAGGTTGTGTGCTTCCTAGGTAACAAATGGGAGGTGTGAAAGAAAGACCGAGCTGCTAGCTAGTGCCTGTCTGCTCTTCCCCATGCGACAAGAGGGCCAGCCCTCCTCTCCAGCTGCTCTGGAGCCTTGCCACATCATGCATTGCTATAGAAGGAGCAGCCTGCTGAGGGCTACTGAATCATAGGGCTCTGTCCCAGGAGGATGAGTCAGTAACTATGGCTACCAGCGCTGCTTTGAAATCTGTGCATTCTACAGAAAACCTCTTCCCAGCGAGCTATTGCATATGTAACCGGCAGCAAAGGGAGGTCAGCCCTGGAGTGGAAGAGTATCCAGAATGGTTTCCTAAACAGGAAAGTGATAAGGCCAGGCTTTCTGGAAATTTCCCTGTGTCGCCTGCTGCAGACAGCAGTTACAGGGGAGCTTCAGAGGTCGTTGCTGTTCGCAGGACAGAGCCCACCCTGGTTTCAGATTTCCCTTCCTACTGCTCTGGTCCTTGGTCGTGAATGTTTGTTCTCTCTAACCAAGATGTCATTTTTTGTTAATGTTGCCTCACTGGCTGTTGAGGAGATGGGGTTGGTTGGGTACAATATGGAGGGGAGAGGAAGCCTCAGGGCAGTTGTGTGCCAGGAGGGCACAAAGCACTGGAATGAGTGGAAGCGACTTTCCTGGGGTTTCACACACAACCAAGTAAAATCCTGGCTATCGAATTTTCCTAACACAATTAGGACAGATGTGTTCTTCCTTGACAGATCATTTCTGGTATTTATCAGAAGTCATGTTAGAATTCTAAACTGAAGAGACGCTGCTTTCATTCTGCCCAAAGTCCTCGTGTGCGATGTGATTTTTGCCCTGCTTTCCTATTTTGCAGTCAATGTTTGGCTTTTAAAATTTCAAGTCTTGGTTGTTAGTTGAATTCCCAAAACTGACCGAAAGCATGACAACTGCTTTCCACACTTTTTTTATACCGGGGATTGAATTCAGGACCTTGCGCTTGCCAGGCAAGCAGTTATTCTGCTGAGCTATGTCCCCAGCCCCTCCACACATTTAAAGATCTCTGAGGAAACTCAAACTTCAGGATTCATCTCCTGTCACAACACTCATCTGCAAGAGACACACAGGTCTGGGAAGTGGAGACACGGAATAGAACTTGTGTGGCCCTGGTGACTGGGTAGCCTCAACCCGGAAGCTCGCCTTGTCTAAGGCCTCTTTGCCCAAAGCTCCAACCAGTTCCCTCTCCTCAGCACGGCACCGCAGGTGGACTGGGCTGGGTATAATGCACTTCAGAACTGTTCAGGAGGCCCTGTTAATTTTTCATTAAGTGGATAATGGCACTATGTGCTTTAATGTCCATTCTAAAGTCTGCTGGGAGCAGCGGATTGGATGGCAGCAGGCCGAAATGAGCCGATTCCCCCTTAGTTCATGAGCTGCAATAAGTAAACATCTCGCAGCCCCTCTCCAATCTTATTAGAATTGAACTTTGGCTCTGCTGGTCCATTAGCAACTCACTAGTGTGTTTCTAATGTTTCAGGAATGACCATTCTAATTATTCCTTATTGACTGCTACAGAAACCATAGCACTTAATGGCAACATGTTAATGGTCTGCGAGTATTGGTCAATAATTCATACGTCGAGAAACAGTAGAGAGCCTGCATCCTCTGGGATGCTGGCCAGGCCCTCTGCAGTCTTAAAGGGCTAGGATTCTCCTATCTTGCCGGCTCACCTCCTAGGCGTCGCAGCTAAGCCATCACCACTGTTCAAGGTTTCTCCTGAGGGGATTACATGATTGTCCAGGTCAGAGGAATGGCTCATTGGCCAAGGCGCAGGCAGGTGATGGCGCTGGCGCTCCTGGGGCCAGGAGAAGACTGCAGTCCTAGAGAATGTGTTTCCATGGCTCTTTGTTTTCCTGGTCCTTTAGGTTGCTCGGCGCTGGGGCATCCAGAAGAACCGGCCGGCCATGAACTACGACAAGCTGAGCCGTTCTCTACGCTATTACTATGAAAAGGGCATCATGCAGAAGGTGAGCGGTTGCCAGGGACATGTCAGTCCCTCTGTTTGCTTTCAGAGGAGATGCCCAGGGCTTCTGCAGCAGCACAACATACCACAGCTAAGAGAGAAAGTCAGCTTCTAAATGACTCTGTGATAGGACAGATAAGAGCACCTATATAACGCCCTTGGATACGTGCAGGCCACAAAGCACTTATGAAAGATGTAGTGGAAGAGCTGGCCTCCTTCCAGAAATGTCCACAAACAGGTCAACCATTTTCTCTCTGTAAAAGAAAACAGGAGGGAATCCACCAGAATTTCCTCCCTCGAGAGCTTGGTTGAGGCCTTTGAATGTTAAAATACCTTAATCTCCAAATACGTTTGACTTGATACTCTCAAAAATGTTAAAGAAGGGAGAAAATCTTCTTTTTTAACCCCATAAAAACTGTAACTTAAATTAAAACCCTAAAGTTGTAAGATGGCAGCTCAGTCACCCAGTATCCGGTTGCTCTTTTTTGGGTTTTGTGAGGTTTGTTTTGTTTGTTTTAACCAGGAATTGAACCCAGGGACTTGTGCTTGCCAGGCAAGTGCTATACCACTGGGCTACTACCTCCTGAGCCAACAGGTTCCTCTTTGCAAAACAGGACAAAGAATATTTTGAGCAAGGCAAGCACTCAGGATCCTTATTGAAATTAGATGATAAAGGACCGTAATCTTAAAAGCTCTTGGATAAGTAGAAGATGCGAACAGCAAGTCTTCTTTTGGGCTTTCTCAGCCACCAAATTTCATACTGAGCAGTTCCCATATTCTAGTGCTTACTTGTATCAGCAGCCTGCATGGTACAGTGTGAGAGAATTGTCCCTTATCCAAAATACTTGAGGTGGGAAGTATCCCCAGGTTTCAGAGATTTTTAGATTTTGGACTGTGCAGAGACTTCCCTGGTCAGAACACCCTTGGTCTGTTCCTCTACCACCCCAGGCAGTTGTAGACGACTTCTTCACCCTTAAGAAAGAGAGTCTCTTCCCACAGCACCTCCTCCCCACTTCCTCCCGTCCATTTTTCATGTTCATATCACTGCTTCAGAACCCACACTGAGGAAGACAGCAGTCAGTACACCTTTGCTGTTTGCCAGTTGTGGAACCAGACCAGCCTGAGGGAATGAGGGAGTGTAAGTCAGTAATTTGGAACAAATGCAAATGAGTTTGTCCCGTGACTGGCTTCTAAGTATCTGAAGGTAGCAGAAGAGAACAGTAGGCAAGGACAATACAAAGACCTGCAGTGAGGGCAGGTTGAGACCCCGGTGCTCTGAGGAAAGTCCCTTAAGACCCTGGGTCCTCTGTTTGCAGTAGAGTACGAGATATAAGCCTGGTAAGGTATAATTACAAAATATAATTGCACAGGGTAATGTGTTTTTTCATGTTCTTCCCATTCCAGTGTAAAAGGTTATTTTTATTTACAGTCTGAGTGTAATGAAAACTAACATGATAAATGATATGGTAATGGGCCTGTCGCCTCAGTTTTCAAAGGGGAAAATTTGAGGGCTATGTGGTTAAGACTTGCAAAAAAAAAAAAAAAAAAAAAAAACGAGCGTGGTGGCTCACACCTGTAAACACAGCTCTTGGGAGGCTGAGACAGGAGGATCAGTGCGAGTTCGAGACCAGCCTGGGCTATAAAAGTGAGCTCAAAGCCAGCCTGAACTGCATAGAAAAAAAAAAAGACGGTGATCTATTAAAGCAGACTTGGAAGCCATGTTGCTTTTGGCTTCCGGATGAGTTTTACTCCTATTTCTTCCTGCCTCGTTCTTCCATACAACTTGGGGACTTGGGGATGAGAATTTAAGGTAAAACGAGGCTTGGAAAACCAAGCGGGGCCAATAGATTGCATCCTGCTGCTCACATCAGACCTGCCCTGGTGCAGCTGTGAGTCATCACCTATACCCAGTCCTGATTCCTGGTGTTTGAGTTCCAAGGAAATAAAACCGAATGTTGGTACAGACGCTGTGTTCTGATGACGACCTAGACATGTCACCGTAGACCTGTTGAGACAGCCATGCTGCCCACTGCAACAATAGATTTCTTAAAACCAAGATTTGGAAGCAAAGCTACGCACAGCAAATTTAAAAAGAGATTTTTAGAATCACTGCAAAAGGATGGGGAAACAGTGAAATTCAGTAATTCAGATTTTTTTTAGTCTGAAGTATTTATCAGGATTGTCACTGCCTCTCTCTGCCCTTCTGCATTATCTAACTGAAGCTGCTAATCAACTTTGATTTCCAGGATTCTGTACCCTTGTGCTCTGTTGCTAAACAATGTCTGGTCCGCTTGATGGTGAGGCCCTCACCAAATAACCAAGAGTCCTGGTTCTAGTAATGCACAGTGCATCAAGTCCACATGAAGGCAGTTAAGGGTTCCTTCAGTGTGGCAGAACCACGAAATATATAATTTAAAACTACAGGTAGATCCAAAAGCATTTCTCCTTTGTATTGGCGTATACTTAAAATTTCCACACAAGCTCCTTGATCAAATTCCTAGCTATGCAATGTAACAAATTCACCCTAAGAAGACCGTCACCCTAAGAAGACCGTAGATTTTGGAAATGATTGCAAATGTGGTCTGGGGACTAAGGAGGTAGCGCAGCGGAACAAGCCCCTGCTTGGCAAGCCCAGGGTTCTGAGTTCGATTCCCGTACCAAAAAACAGAATGTGATCTTCCGCATTTTACCAGCTCAGCCCTCAGACCAGGAAACCCCAGGCCCCAGACTCAGCAGCCCTGTGCTTCCTACACTGTCAGTACAGGACAGAAATTGAACATTTTCTTCTGAGCGAGCCTATCTGGTATGAATTTGAAATTCAAATACCTTCTCTTTCAACTGCTGAGCTGTGGTGTCAACAAGATTCTTGGCAGGTAATAGTTCCCCATGATTTCTCAAATATAAATGATTTGGAAAATCAGCCACTAATGAGCTCCTTCAGTTTTGGATCCCTGAGAGGTGGCTGACTTAAAAGCACCTCATTTTCTCTCCTGGCCTGCTGGCCGCCCTCTTCTAGCTGGGCCTTACAGGAGTGCTTTCTCTCACAGGTGGCTGGAGAGCGATACGTCTACAAATTTGTGTGCGACCCGGATGCCCTCTTCTCCATGGCCTTCCCGGACAATCAACGCCCGTTCCTGAAGGCAGAGTCCGAATGCCCACTGAGCGAGGAGGACACCCTGCCCCTGACCCACTTTGACGACAGCCCCGCTTATCTGCTGGATGTGGACCGCTGCGGCAGCCTCCCCTATGCTGAAGGCTTTGCTTACTAAGTTCTCGAGTGGCTGAGCAGCCAAACCCTAGAGCTAGTGGCTCCCACTCAGCCAACGAGGGCAGCGGTTTTGTGTTTTTGGCTGTTCCTAAAGCTTGCCCTTTGAGTATTCTCTGAGAACACAAGCTGGCTCTGGATTGATAATCCCAACACACAGATACCTTGGCAGGGAGTGGGAACGGGGAGGGGAAAGGGCCACCCAGAGTGGCCGTGGTTCTGACAAGGTTTCTGGGAGAGATGGAAGCGGAGCCTCCTTCCACCATGCACCATATATGCCAAGCAATACCTTGCTCAAGTTTGTACCCGCAAAACGGGCCGAGGGTGAGACCATCCGCATTGATCATGGACAACGACATGTCATTACACAGAAGGGCTCCACTTTGCACAGTTTATTGAAAAAAGTCACAAGCCCGTAGCAGAGGAGGTAGGCTCCGTCAGGAGGTCCAGCACCGATCAGTAAGGCTTAAAAATCTTGATTTGCAGAGTGCTTCCGGCTTGCTGTGGACACTCCCCCTCTCCCAGGAAAGGGTCGCTGGGGGCAGCTGTTACTCGGGGTTACTCTCAAACCCTAAACCATTGCTTCTCTTGGGAATCTTCGGGCCTTGTGCTCACCAAATAGAGCAAGCCCCTCCTCTTCCTACTCATGTGGCTGAAGGTGGTTGGCTTTCATTTTAGAAGGGCGATTAACACTTTTGACAGTATTTTGTTTTGCTTCGATTTGGGGGGGAGGGGTGGGCATTGTTTTGTGTTGGTGATTGTTTTGAAAAAACAGTTTATAAACTGATTTTTGTAGTTTTTGGTATTTAAAGCAAAAAAACAAAAACAAACCTTTTGGTAACTTGTGCACTGTGTCCCTTAGGGCTGTGCTAACTTCCTATGACGCCGCAGCTGGAGAGGGGCTTTGCTGGGGTTCGCCCTCGGCCAGGCGAAAGCCCACTTTGTTGCCTGCCTTGTGCCCTCTGCACCAGACAACCCGATATAACATTTGCACCTGAGTTGTATATTTTTGAAGTTTGCAGGGCAGCCTGGACACAAGCTGGGATCCTATGTGTATAGTGCGCCGTGTTCACTAACGCGCCCCCAGGGAGGCAGATGTACATACTACATGTGTGTCCACTCAGGACCTGGTCACCTGGTGGGAATCCCAGGGCTTCTTCCTTGGGCATGACTGGTGACAATTGCCATTTCATCAGTTCCTTTTATTTACCTTTTTCTTTAAATCCTGGACTTTAAACCCTACGTAGCAATTCAGTAGGGCTTGAGATTCACGTGTCATTGACAGGTATGACAGTGCTAGCATTCTGGTTTCCTGCCACTTTTTGTTTTTTTCTTAAACGTATCTTATGATTGCTGTATTATATTGATGAAGTTTAAAACAACCAAGCTAACATTAACGTGCAAGTTGAGCTCACAGTAGAGAAGTATCTAGAAGGCCGGGGTGCCTTGCTGCCTATTGGGCTCCGTGCGCCCTGCATGTGCTGCTTGGGGCACCATGACCACACTGTCCTCGTGCAAGAGAAGCAGCGATGACTCCATGCGTGTGGGACACGTGCTGGACACGTACTGTGAAGCACTGTCCTTCCCTGGTCGCCCACATGACCAGCTGTGAAGAAGTTCGAAAGGACAAAGGGCGTGTCTTAGAGCTTTGAAATCAGATTTTCCTCTACTGGAAGCTAATTAGCCCTCCAACGTGGAACCCGTTGCTTGGGTGTTAATTAGCATTGTATTCTAATGAAAGGACTCTTTGTAAACCATATTTATAGCTTTCTAATCTACACATAGTCTATACATAGATACATATTTTACCCCTAGCTGGCTAGAGATTTATTTGTTGTAAATGCTGTATAGATTTTTTTCCTTTCTTGGGGTGTGTTTTTTTTTTTTTTTTTTTTTTTTTTTTTTTCTTTCATGAATTTATGCTGGTTTAGAAGTATGAAGATAGTCTGTATTCTGAACTGCCCCCTCCCCTGCTGTAAGTACAAGGCCTGTGCTCGTGGGACATAGAACGGAGGCATCGCCATTGCATTCTCATTGGACTCAACACACCTCCCAGATGGGTTTTGTTTCTTTCAAGAGTTTTTGGGAGTTGATTCATTTGCTTCTTTTTCCAGAGTGTGGAAAATCTACAGTGCAGAAAGGCTTTAACCTGCTGGTTGATTTTAAATCCTTCCCCTTGCGCAGGGCTGTATGCATCTTGCCAAGCTGCGTTATATTCTGTACTGTGTACAATAAAGAAGTTTGCTTTTCGTTTACCAAGTGCCTGAAGCCAGCCTCTTTCTTGCCTTCAGTGGTGTAACTTTCAAGCAGGGAAAACCTGCTTGGCTTTTCCGCCAACCCTTCTCTACAGGTTAGCCTTACCAGTGCGTACCTGTCGATGAAGAAACTTAACCTGCAGAGAAAAACACAACTCCAAACGTGGCTGAAAATTGGACCAAAAGGGTAGGAGGCTGGGAGGTGGAACTTCTGCAGTCAGTGGTGAGCTGGGATTGCTGTCCCAGTGGCCCCTCTGCATACTTTGTTTGGGCCTTACATTGTATTGAGTGTTTGAGTCCCAGAGCTATTCTAGCTCAAGCCTGTATGAAGGTGGATACTTTGAAGTTCAACAAAACCTTTAAAGACTGTTTTCTAGTTTTTCTCCTGATTGATATTGTTTTTGACTAGTAAAAATCTTGCTATTGGTTCACTACACAAGAGAAACACTAGTTTGCGCTTCAGCTGGCCACAACAAGTGTCCTCAGAGCCCACGTACTGTGGGCCCATGGCTGTGTCACTTTGGAAAGCTGTGGAGGGAAATGGAGCCATCAGGGCTGTGTCCAGCAGGCAGTGCTCAGTGTTTTTTCACCCTTTTTCTGCATCCTTAATTTGTGCTTTTCAAGTCTCCTGTTACAGCAGAGAAATAAAGTAGAGCCTTTTTTCAAGCCTAGCACAGAGGCTTTCTGTCACTTTACTACCTTTCTTTCACCGTTTTACAAGCCTTTAAGTATAGAAGCATCTGAGACTGAATCGGTGCACAACTGCTTGAATGGGAACTTGTAGGGAATGAATGGGTGTCACCTTGGCCCCATTAGGTTCGATAGATGAAGGAAAGATGCTTAGGGAGAGGGTGGGGGTGCCGGACAAAGGAGCTCTGCTCAGCTTCCCTCCGATAAGCCAGCTCCCCTTTATGCATGGGCTCATTATCCAGCCTAGGCCCAGACACAAGATCGTTAACCTTGTGCAGGAGGTCACCACACACTGCTGCCCTTCCCCCGTGGAGCGCTAGGCGGAGGCAGCCAGAAGATGTGAAGTTTATTCTGCACCAGGGTCCCCTTTCACGAGCCAAGCCAGAGAGACAATGCTCATTCAGTTGCTAGATGACAAAGAGGTAGTGTGAGGGCAAGAGAATGCAGTTTTGAAGGCCAGGCTCTGCAAAATCTAAATTCTAATGCAGCTGGGATAAATGGAAACTAATCTGGAAAAAAAAAAAAAAAAAAAAACACCCGTGGGCCCAGACAGTTGGGAACCTTAGGGAAACTGTAGGATCCCAGCGGGGCAGGTGGTGGGGCACAGTGTGTCGCCCCTAAAACCGTGAGCATACTGGGAAAAGCCCAGAAAAATTATCAGTTTTAATGCCAATACAGAGGTGAGCACTGATGCTGTTCAGTGTGTGTGCTGTACTGCAATAGGGGGTGGGGTTAGGGCGGTTCACGGTGACTGGTCCCTTGGAGCTGGAAATACTCCCTGGTCCAGAAGGGGCCCTTGCATGGCCAGCCTGGTAGCTCCAGTGTGCATTCTGGTGCTGCATCCAGGCCCGGATTTGTTGACCTTGGCAGTGAATCTCAGAGCTAACCTTTGGGTAGCACTTTACAGTTTACAGAGCGCTTTCTTTTTAATCTCCTTTATCTTTTTGGCAGACCTTCTTAAACAGTAACACTGTTGAAATTGAATCTGAAAACATTCATGCCCCTCAGTCTCCAACATTACTTCTTCGAAATGTTTTCAGGGTCTACTGTGGAAATCAGACCAGACTCTTGGAGCTAAAGGACTGGTTCTGGTCCCAGTGCTGGGACAGATGGTTGCTAAATTGTCAGTCTCCGGGGGTATAGGTCAGTGGGGCACCACCAGCCTGCTACCTCCAGAGTCTAGAACATTTGGCAGCAGCTAAGAACAAGGAGCAACTTGAACAGCTTCAGAGTTGGCTCCCACCACGGAAGGCACTGTTGGTTGATTGTGCAAGCATCCACCAAGCACCTACTAGGTGCCAGGTGCCACTGGAGGCTGAAAAGAAAGGCTGTAAGTGGCACTTTCAAACTAAAGGTCTGTCTGCGATACCCTCTAAATGTTCAGATGCTCTCCTGCCAGCGCGTAGCTGTACACCGTGGCACCCTCTTGTATTCTCTGGTTAACCAGAGGGCCAGCTCTTGTCCCTATGGGTTGAAGTTTGTCCCTGAGGCTGTTCACTTCAGTGTATGTCATCCTGGGAGGAGACAAGGGGAGATGTTGTTATGGGTCCACTCAGGTGGTCATGGAGCTGCCATCAGGCCTATCTGCTGTGGCCACCTGCAAAACAGCTAGCAGGGCCGACCTGGCTTCCTGCGCTAAGGTAGGGAGGCTCCATTATCCACCTACTACTTGGTTGTGTAAGAAACTGTGACCCCCACGTGGAGCCGAGTCACAGCAAAGCCCCCCAGCCTCCCCTGAAGCAGCTCACACGCTTGTGGGGAAGCAATTCTTGACATGAAACTAGAAGGAGTAAGGCTGAGGATTAGTCATCTGAAAGTCCTGCGTATTCCATGCCAGGCACTGGTCTGAGATTAGAGGGAGGAAAGAAAAATCTCAGCTCTCAAGAACCTTCTGGGGGGCCAGGGAGATAGCTCAGGGGCACAAGTGTCTGCCTGGCAAGTGCAAGGTCTTAAGTTCGATCCCTGGTTCCACAAAAAAAAGAAAGAAAAGAAATGATAGCATTTGTTAGAAGATGCAGAGTGCTATGGAAAGAAAAAGGAAAGGACATAGGTGATGGGAGTGGAGGGTTGTAATTTTACTTGTTTGTTGATTTATGTATTGGCTTTTAAAGACAAGGTCTCTATGCAGTTCTGGCTTCTTGAGCTCACTTTGTAGCCCAGGTTGGTCCTGAACTCGCAACCATCCACCTGCCTCAGCCTCCCAAGTGCTGGGATTATAGGTGTCAGCCACCATGCCTGGCTAAGGATTGTAATTTTATTTATTTTATTTACTTATTTTTTGTATTTTAGGGAACGGTCTACAAGATACTCAGGGTCTCACTACTAGATCGGACTCATAGTGATCCTCCTGTTAATAGCCTCCCAAAAGCTGGGATTACAGGCACGCACCACCACGCCCAGATGTCGTGACTTGGCTGTCTCAGCGTGTCCTGGGGGCAGGGCTGGCACGGCAGGCCCAGGAATCAAACCCCTGGCCCCTGCACCTGCTTGCAGGTGTTTTAATCCGCTGAACTGTTTGGCCTAACCAGGATTGTAATTTTAATCAAGGAAGACCTCACAGTAGAGTGAAGGCTTAATAAAAGTGGCTGCCAGGTGGTCCTCTCAAAATAAGAGTAGGGCTTTGAACATGCTTACAGTGTGTAGGGAATCGCAAAGAGTTTGGAAAAGGAACACAAGAGAAAGGAAAGCAATGGGAGTTGCATCGCCTTGGGCATGTAGGGTTTCCAGAACTGATTCACGTTTGGCTATTAGAAGTTTTTTGACCATAGAAATGACACTATCCGAGGCATACTAGAAAGGATTGCTTTGTATACAGCAAAAAAGAAAAAAAAAAACCATATCGTAAACTGCTGCAGTAATTCAGTGGGGCAAGATGGTGGCTTGGACTAGGGGTGTGGGCCTAAGGGGCACAATCTAGATAAGTTTGTAAGGCGGAGGCAGTAAGCTTTGAACACGTAAAGTAAGGAAGGGAAGGGGACCAGTTTGGGCTCCGAGGGTTTGGTGCCTGAGCCCAAGAAGGTTAAAGTTACCACTACCGAGACAGAAAAGGCAGAGGGAGAGCAATCTGGGGTGGGCGTGGGGAGGGACAGGCATCCCATTTAGGCGTGTAACTTTTGAGATGGCTATTAGCGGTTGGATCACGTGGGAGGTAGGTGGCTATTAGCAGTCACATGGGGCTCCAGGTGGGAGGTACCAGACGGGAGAGATCCTGGCTGGAGACAGAGATTAAGATGTCAGTGTGCGCAGAACTGTTTACAACAGAAAGGGTAAGATGGGGGGATGGGGGAAGCGTAGGAAGAGGAAAAGCTCCCAGGACTGAGCCCTGGTTCACTCTGGGTTGCAGAGCTTGGAGAGAACGTGAGGAACCCAGAGGCAGAGCAAGACGGGACAGCAAAGTAGGAGTAAGCAAGAGAGCATTCCCAGAGGATAGAGAGCCACCGTGGCAGGCATTTCTGGTGGTGTGTCAAGCTAAAGGAGCGACGCGGGTTGCCCATACACTGCCCAAGCCGGCCCACCAAGTGGCAGATGTAAGAGAACTGATCAATAGTTCTGGAACCCATAGTTGAAGCTAAGGACCTGAAAATGCTTCATGAATTACAAATCCCTAGATATGATGTCGTCCCAGCTTCTCTCATCATCCCTTTCACCTTTGGACTCAAAAATCTGAAGGAGGCCCAAGAGTCCCAGCCCAGTACCCTGCCTGGAAGAGCTGGCCTTGAAACAGCCGTTGGAGAACGAGGCACAGGAGCTGCGGCCGTCGCCAGCCTCCTGCCTCTCCAAGGCTCTGCCTATCCTTGCTCTGTGCTCTTAGACTTCTATTTTGGAACTGTTAGATGCTTTTAAAATAACTTTTCGTATTACACAATTAGCATATGTTCTTTGTGGAAAAATGGGGGAAAAAAACCCAGCTCAAATTGAAAACTCAACCTCGAAACCAAAGTTGACACTTTACCTCTTTCCAGATGCCTTTTCTCAGTGCTGTTTTGAAAATGCAAGATGTGGTCATACTACACTGTGCAGAATTCTGTAACATTTTCTAAACAGATTTTTGAAATCTTTCTCCATCAAGAAATATTCCTTGATGCACTGTTTTTAATGACTGCATTCCCAAATGCATGGGTAACATATTACGTTTAAGCAGTCACATTTACTGGAGATGAAGACACTAAAAATACACGTCTCAAACCAAGCCAAGTGATCTACACTGCCTCAAATCAAGCAAACAATACTTTGGGCCTTCTGAAGTACTACTAGCTGATGACCAAATTCTATTCATTCACCTTCTAAAAGGTCTCTCAAGTCAATCTCTATTATCAGGATAATAATTCAACCCACATCATCTCTTACCTGGACTGTACAGGTTTTTCCTCATCCAACTCCAACCCTCTCACTACATTATACTTAGAGTGATTTTTTTTTTAATGTTTTGATTTGATGTTGTTTTGTTCTCCTCCTGTCTCAGACTCTCAAGTAGCTGGGCTTACAGTTGTGCCCCAGTGCACCAAGCTTCAGAATGACTGTCCTAAAGCCCATATCTCTCAGCCTGAGACTTTTCAACATACCCCATGGAATGGCTAAAATAAAATAGCTTGTGTAGCAATACCAAATGTTGGAATTGATTCGACACCGTAGGGGTATGAAGCAATCCCACCACTTTGGAACACAGGCAGTTTCTTACAGAGAAAAACACACATCTATTCTGTGACCCAGTTCCAACCTTGTTTACTCAAGAGACATATAAATATGTATCACCCTAGCCCTTATTCATTTATTTATTTATTTATTTATTTATTTATTTATTTATGTTATGGCCTGTCTTCTTTTTAGTCTTTGCTGGGACAAATACTTGACACCCAAAATGAAGGAAGGAAAGGTTTATTTAGCTCACAGTTCCTGGAGGTTTCAATCCATGCTTGTCTGGCTCCAAAGCAGAGAGGCACATGGCAGAGAGCAGCAGTTCTTGGCGGCAGAACAGCAACAAGATGGTGACAGAAGCAACAGAACAACCAGGGGAGCAGAGAGCAACAGCAAGAGTCTGTCTTTCTGTCTCTCTTTATATTACATTCAGGCTCTCTTTCTCAGCCTATCTGCCTTAGGCCACACCCATAATCCCAGAAGGACTCAGATTCATAGTCCCATCAGTACTAAAACACATAATGCCAGTGGATCATGACTCAAGTCTCAAACTCTAGAAGTCCCTGCCCCATGACTGCATGAGGTTTTGAGGGAACAACTAGACATAAACCATAACATGGCTGGTTCAGCTTGCCCTGGGGGTGGGGCTGGCACAGCATGTGGTGCCAGGGATTGAACCTCGGTCCCTGCAGTTGCCTAAACTTGCCTAACCAAGTGCTTTAGACCACTGAGATATCTCACCAGCCCTAAATATATATCAGGAAAGTTCGTTGCAAGAACTTTTTTTTTTTTTTTAAATTTTATTTATTTATTTATTTATTTGTTTGTTTGCTTGTTGTGTTTGTTTGTTTCTTTATTTATTCATTTTGTGGCTGGCTCAGCCTGCCCTGGCGGTGGCGCTGGCGCAGCATGTGGTGCCGGGGATCGAACCGCAGTCCCCGCAGTTGCCTGAGCCCTCCTAAGCAGGCGCTTTAGACCACTGAACCATCTCGCCGGCCCTGCAAGAACTTTTATAGAAACTTCATCGCAACAACCTCTGAAAACAAAACTACAAAATATCCACCAATAGGAGACCAGACAAACAAGTTGGGGTGTTGTCTTAGTTACGCTTCTCTCGTTGCTGGGACAAACACCCCACACTCAAAATGAGGGAAGGAAAGGTTTATTTAGCTCACAGTTACTACAGGTTTCAGTCCATATTCAGCTGGCTCCAAGGCAGAGAGGCACGTGGTGGAGGGCAACCTTTCATGGTTGGCAACTAAGAGCAAGAGCAAGAGAGCAGGGAGAGAGCTAGCAGCAGCTCAAGCAGCTCACTACTCTTCCTACCTTACACTGAAATGCAAATCACCTGCCCCAGGGGAGGGGCAGCAGCCATTTCCACAATAATCAATTACAAGTTCCAGAACCAGCCCCGTGACAGCACGAGGCTTTGGGGGGACACCTAGACACAAACCATAACAGGTATTCATTCACCATCATGCCATTCAGCCATCTAAAGAATGAACTGTAGGATGAATCTCAAAAACATTATACTAAACTAAAAAAAAAAAAAAGACATAATGGAGTATATATGATTCCATGGATGTGAAATTTTAACAGAGATAGGTAAATCAGAAAGGGCAGCGAGGCATAGTTGGGCAAGGGTTAGTTGGAGAGGGTGGAACGAATGTGCGAGGGTGAAGGAAGCTGCCTGTATCTTGCTTGGGGGAGTGATCAGCAGTCACTGATTAATTGTCAACACTCACTGAGCTGAACAGCCAAAGTCTGTGCATTTTATTCCATGTTAATTTTATCCACTCAAAAATAGTTTAGAACCATTTTGTGAGGTAAAACCAAACTCCATAACCCATCACGTCTTCAGTTTCATCTGCACCTCTCGCCTGCGTTAGGTGACACCCTAGTGCTCCAGCTGCTCATTTCCTGTCACTGAACCTAAAATGTCACCTGCTTCCAAGTCCATCCCTGACCTCCGGCTGGCTGACCCCCAGTGCATGCATTATTGTCACACTCAGGTCTCCCTAGGGAAGTGTTATAGCTTATGGCAAGTTGTCCCCCCAAAGCCTCATGCAGTCATGGGGCGGGGACTTCTAGAGTTTGAGACTTGAGTCATGATCCACTGGGATTATGTGTTTTTGTACTGATGGGGTACAATTGGTTCCTCCCTGGAGCGTGACCTGGGCCTGCCTAAGATATGATTGGCTCCTCCCTAGAGCGGGATCAAGGGCCCATCCTGGGATATGATTGATTCCACCCTAGGGCACAATGGGCCCACGTCAGAGTGACTCAGCACAAAGAGACTTTTTAAAGGGCTGTTGCTCTCTGTGGGTTGGTTGGTGTGTTGCCTCTGTCGCAATTATTGTTCTGCTGCCATGAACTGGATGCTCTCTGCCCTGTTCCACTCAGCCTTGGGCTAGCCAAATATGGACTGAAACCTCCAGCAACTGTGAGCTAAATAAACCTTTCCTTCCTTCATTTTGAGTGTCAGGTATTTGTCCCAGCAACAAGTAAAAAGTAACTAAGACAAGAAGGCAAACAACCTTGCAAGGAAGTGAGTGATTTCATTTTCCCAGTGTCTTTGATTTTCCCTTGTCATGATACACTCTTTGACTGGGCATGGTGCCACATACCTACAATCGCAGCACTTGGGAGGCTGAAAACAAGCTCAATCTATGGAGTGAGGCCCTATAGATCCTGTAGATCCTATCCTAAATACAGAAAAGAAAGAAGGAAAGGAAGAAGAAGAAGAAGAAGAAGAAGAGGAAGAGGAAGAGGAAGAGGAAGAGGAAGAAGAAGAAGAAGAAGAAGAAGAAGAAGAAGAAGAAGAAGAAGAAGAAGAAGAAGAAGAAGAAGAAAGAAAGACTCAGTAGTCACTATGTTCTGTAATATATCTCCCCACAAGTTTTGATGATTTATTTGCAAAATCAGTTGGTTTGCTTCACCAGGGAAATGGTAAGGTTCCATGAAAGCAAGGCCATACTTCTTTTCCTAACTTTTTAGAATCTCTGATTCAGGGCAGGTGATAAAGAAATACCTGCCCCATGGGTGAGCATAGTGAGGAGCATTCTCGTTCACTTACAACCCTTGGATGGATTCCTGGAAGGCAGATTGTTTGGTCAAAAGGTAAACACATTCGAGGGCCGGTGAGATAGCTCAGCAGACTAAGTGCCTACTTAGGCAACTGCATGGGCTGGGATTCAATCCCGGGCACCACATGCCCCACGGGCACACCCCCAGAAGTCCAAGCGTGGTGGCACACACCTGCGATCCCAGCACTAGGGAGGCTGAAAACAGGAGGATCACTACGTGCTTAAGCTGCATATTGAGACCCTGCACAAAAAATAAATAAATAAATAATTTTTTTTTTTTTAAATTTTATTTATTTATTTATTTGTTTGCTTGTTGTGTTTGTTTGTTTCTCCATTTATTCATTTTGTGGCTGGCTCAGCCTGCCCTGGTGGTGGCGCTGGCACAGCATGTGGTGCCGGGGATCGAACTGCAGTCCCTGCAGTTGCCTGAGCCCTCCTAAGCAGGCGCTTTAGACCACTGAACCATCTCGCCGGCCCAAATAAATAAATATTTTAAAAAACTAAATAAAAAAGGTAAACACATTTGAAACTAATCTGTGTATGTACCAATAAGAGACTGTCAGAGCTTTGCACAGGCCATTCTTTACATTTACACCTCTATTTGCCATTCATTTGTTATTTAAATACTATTCATTGAGGACCTATTACATGCCATATATTGAGTCGGAGCTTATGCACTCAGTGACAGGTCAAATAAGTCATTTTCATAACTTTTGCTTATGGCCTATGGGCCCAGGAAATAGCTCAGTAGAGTAAGCGCTTGCCTAGCAAGCTCAAGGGCCTAAGTTCAATCCCTGGTCCTTCTGGGGTTGGGGGTGGGGTGAATCACAACATGCTTATGGTCTAAAAGATTTTTTTATCTTTTTTTTTTTTTTGCAGGACTGGGATTTGAACTCACGACCTTGCACTTGCCAGTAGGCACTTGTGCCACGGAGCTGTCTCCCCATCTCCTAAAAGATTTTTTTAAAGCGAGAAACTTTTTTTTTTAATTTGTTTTTTTTATTTTTAATTTTTAATAAGAAATAACAATATGATAGTTTCAAAACACATTAGTAGTGCATTTATAATAATTGATACATTGAATATTATTGTCCTCACAATAGTTATACAGAGCACAGTGTGTAGACATTATAAATTTTCTAATCTATATTAGTAGGGGAG
>PVKN010010827.1:0-22234 GCA_004027915.1 Capromys pilorides
AAAAAAAAAAAAAAAAAAGATGTAAGCTCAGGCATGATAATATGTAAGTTCCTTTGTGGTCTGGAAGATAGAGATATTTAAAATGTAGGTAGATTTCCTGCCTTTGGAGTGCAACCTAGGATGCTTTTTGCTATGGGTGTAATAAAAAGGAAAGAAGACATTAGATAAACATTTGACTTGGGTCACGCTGACATGGTTGCTATCTTCAAGGATCCTCCTGTTTCATTAGTGAAATAGAATGCAACAGAAGAGCATATGCTGAATGTTGTAATGTGTTCTGTTAAGGTTTGGTAAACTCATTCATTTATATCTAAATTGCTGAAAGAAGTCAAGACGGAAGAAATTGAGTATGAGATAGACATAATGTATTACAGTGGTTGGAAAGGGGAAGTCCTGTTTAAACAAAGACCAGTCAGAGATGAGAAATGGAATGTAGATATTTGGGGACTGGCCAGCCTTCCTTGGTGGGGAATAGCAAAAAGGAAAACTAAACCACAGCAGTGTTCATACTCTTGTAAGCTAAGTAAGCCCATTTGGTTCTGCCCTTAGAAGCATACAGATAATACGTATTTTTTTAAATGGTCTGCTGGTATATGGTATAATTTAAAAAGAGGAATATCAGTGCTGGTCTGATAGCTCAGCAGACTAAAACACCTGCTTAGGCAGAGCACAGCAACTGGGTTCATCCCCAGCCTGCCGTGCCAGCCCCGCTGAGACAGTGATTGAGAGTGGGCATGGTGGTGCATGCCTGTAATCCCAGTGCTTGGGAGGCTAAAAACACAAGAATCACTACGAGTCTGATCTGTGAGTCCAATCGATGTAGTAAGACCTTGGAGACCCTGTCTTAAATACAGGAGAGAGGAAAAAGAAGAGGGATGTGAAAACAAGAGAATAGTTTAAACTGTTCAGCTAATTCTGGCAAAAGATGTTCTGTTCTACCCCTTCTAATTTTCACAGTTACTTAGTCCTACATGTAGGGTGTGTGAGAATCTATAAAACTGAGAATAAAGTAATTCTACTGAGTGAATGATTCAAGGTTGGTTTGTTTGCTTATTGGTTGGCAGTGGTTTTTGTTTTTCCACTTGCAGTACTAGGGATTTCCCATCCCCAGCTACAACTCCCAGCCGCTTTTTTTTTTTTTTTTTTTGGTCTTTTGTAGCCCAGGATGATTCTCCTGCCTCCTGAGGATTACAGGCATGCACCACCATGCCCGGCTGCATTTTTTTTGTTTTGTTGGTAGAGTTGCCCGGGTTAGGGTTAAACTCCCAGTGTTCCTGTCTCAGCCTCCTAGAGTGCTGGGATTATAAATATGGACCATCATGTCCAGTTTAAAGGTATTAGTTGAGGGGCCAGGGAGATAGCTCCATGGCATAAGTGCCTGCCTGGCAAGTGCAAGATCATGAGTTTGAACCCTGGTCCCGTAAAAAAAAAGATTAGAGAAAAGTGATTTCTCAATAGAAGTTCCATTTTTATGATGTAAAATATGATATAACCACTACAAATGAACAGCTAAAACTTGGGTAAGAGTTGAATCTGGGTAGAGTTGGAGAGTTGTCTGTGTGGTAGGTAATAGTTAAAACCATGGACTGAACTAGACTTGAGAGGCTGTGATTGGAATATGAAGAGAAGAGCCAGATGGAGCCCTGAACAATGCCTGCAGCCAAGAGAGTTGGAGAAATCGGCGGAAGACCAGAATGGTGTGATATTTTTGGAAGCAAAGGGAAGAGGGAAGAGGGAAGATGGTCCATATCAAATTTATATTTCAAGGAAAACACACAGATTTATCATGACACATTTTTATTTCTATTCTTTTTGCATAGGGAAAGGACCTAGGTTCTAGTTTTTGTGGTGCTTGGGATCAAACCCAGGGATGCTCTACCACTGAGCTACATTCCCAGCCGGCTTTTTTATTTTGAGACAGGGTCTCCCTAAGTTGTCCAGCGGGACTCGGAACTTGTGATTGTCCTCCCTTAGCCTCCCTCCTGAGATTATAGGTGTGCACCACTGTACCTGGCTACTGAAGGCTAAGGGAAAGGTAAAAAGCTTTTTTTTTTTTGGCTTTTTTTGAGGAGGGTGTGTGTGTATGTATGGTCCTGGGGTTTAACCTAGAGCCTTTACACTGAGCTATATCCCTCGCCCATTTTTTGTTGTTGTTGTTTTGAGATAGGGTCTTGCTATGTTGCTCAGCTTGGGCTTGGTCTTGCAGTCCTCTTGCCTCCGCCTCCCACCTCCCCTGGTACTTGTATATAGGTATAGACCCCCATACCCAATGAAGAGCACTCTTGAAAGGGGAGGTAATTGAATCAGTTAAAATTCCTCAGCTTCATCCCAAAGCTCTTAGCTGTATAAGGCAGATAAAAGAGGGAAGAAAAAGATGTTGGCCCAGTATTTAGGAGTGTAAACAGGCATGTCCTTCTGGAGTGAGAAAAGGAGTCAGAGGCACCTGTGTGGTTATCTTATAATGGGCACTATCCCCTTTATTGAGTAAAGACAGTCCTAGGCGTATAGATCTTTTTTTTTTTTTTTTCTTTTCTTTTTCCTGAGACTCCCTTAGGAGTACAAACCAACGTGAAACTCACAATCCTTCCTCACCCCTCAGAATTTCAGAAGTGTGCTACCATCTCTGGCTAATTTTTCTTTTTCTTTTGTTGTTTTGAGGTAGAGATTTGCTCTTTAATCCAAGGTGGCCTCAAACTTAGGGTCCTCTTGCATCAGTACATGTACAGGTGGGTAGATACTCATTAAACCTTTATTATTGCTTGGCCTCTAGATTTTTGCAACCTGGCTCTGAGCTTGAAGGCCTGCTTTTTGCAGTTAAGTTTACTGAGAGGAGTGACAAAAGAATCCCCAGTGCTTAGGAAATTGGAATATTTGAATGATTCTAATCTGATATGGTTTTTGTTTCCCCATATTCTATTTTTTTTTTTTAATTATTTATTTATTTGTTTGCTTGTTGTGTTTGTTTGTTTCTTTATTTATTCATTTTGTGGCTGGCTCAGCCTGCCCTGGTGGTGGCGCTGGCGCAGCATGTGGTGCCGGGGATCGAACTGCAGTCCCCGCAGTTGCCTGAGCCCTCCTAAGCAGGCGCTTTAGACCACTGAACCATCTCGCCGGCCCCCCCATATTCTATTTTGTTAGGAGAGATGGCCAACAGTTCTTACCTCAGGCTTTGATTATTTATTTAAATCTTTTTGTGACAGGGTCTTGCTATACAATTCAGGCTGATCTTGAACTTGGAATGATTCTGCCTCAGCTTCCCAAGTGCTGCGATTACAGATTGTGCCACCATGTCAGGTCCTTGATTATTATTTTATAAGAGGTAACATAAATGCCACTGACAATTTTGGCAGCAGAAGAGCTAAATGGGCTAAAGTTGGTGAACTGTTTTGTTCACGTCTGACTTTCTGTGCTTGCTCCCCTCTTAGAACTACAGTGCAGGTGGTATTGCAGTCTCAGGAAGGAAGTTCCCACCCCCTCTATCACATCTGCACATAATACTCAGAGCAGCACGTACCCTGTGCACATAGATATCCTTTCCTCTAGAACGCTTGTTCTCTAGCAGGGCTGACCAATCCACTTCTCTGTTTCAGTCACACTGCTCCAGCTCTCATACTGCCTGGTGCTTGCTGGAGCCTATGTTGCTTGTAGCAGATTATTGTATGCTTGTTCCTGGGCCTGTTTCCTGTTTCTATTCTAGTCACTGGTGTCTCAGCTCTGCTTCCTGCCTGTGTGTCTCACACAGATTCCTCCTGCTGGAACCTTTTGTTTTCTTTAGAACAACCTAAGTCTGAAAAGTAGTAGAGATAGTATGAGGGTTCCAGAGTTAATTGGTCCTACAAATACCCCTGCTCTAGCAAACACACTGCATGAATTTGACCTTTTCAGTTTGTTCCTAGCTTGCTAAAGGAAGTTGTAGACAAGAAATTGATATAAAAGGGCCAGGGAGATAACGTTGTAGAATAAGCACTTGCCTGGCAAGCGCAAGGTCTTGAGTTCAATCCCCAGTACAAGGAAGGAAGGAAGGAAGGAAGGAAGGAAGGAAGGAAGGAAGGAAGGAAGGAAGGAAGACATTGGAGGGCTTTCAGGTTAGCTCAGTGGTTAAAGCACCTGCATGGGAATTCCTGTCAGGCACAGGGGACGGCGGTTCAATCTCCAGCCCCACCATTAAGGCTGCCTGAGTCAGCCAAAAAAAGAAGAAATTGGTAAAAGAAGATATTGGGTCAAACTTAGTCTCACTCATTAGCCACACAGGTTTGTCAGAAGTGGTGTCCCCTGATTCTTTTGTACCGAGAGCTTATAAGCATCTCCTGTGGATGAGAAAAACACTCGCTGTCCTATCTAGCCCAAGCCTTCGTGAAGTCCAGATGATACTTATTTTGAGTGGGTTGGTAATGTCACCTTTAGAGTAACGGCTTGCAGAGAATGTGGAAAAGAAAACACATGCTTATTCAACCTTCTGTTGATTCAACCCCTGCATGCCCCACTCCAACCCCAGCTTCAGGGGTGGGGGGTGGAGATAAAGTGGAGGAACATTGTAGAAAGAGAATAAGAGAGGCTGTGCTGGGCTTTTTTTTCCCCCACTTTGGTCTTTTTGTCTTTTTGAGACAGAGTCTCGCTATGCAGTTCAGGCTGGCCTTGAGCTCATTTTTGTGGCCCAGACTAATCTCGAACTCGCACTGATCCTCCTGCCTCAGCCTCCCAAGTACTGGGATTACGGGCATTCGCCACCATGCCCAGCTTCTTTTGTCTTTTTGAGAATGATTTACTATGCAGTTCAGGCTGGCCTTGAGCTTACTTTGTACCCAGGCTGGTCTCTGAACTTATAAAGATCTTCCTGCATCATCCTCCCAAGTGCTGAGATTACAGGCATGTGTCACCATGCCCACCAGGGCAAATTTTTTTTTTTTTTTGTGGGACCAGGGTTCAAACTGACGACCTTGCACTTGCCAGGCAGGCACTTGTGCCATGGAGTTATCTCCCTAGCCCCTTAAATGTATTTAAAAGTATAAGTTTTCTCCCTGTTTTCCCCAAGAAAAGCATTCATCTATCAGATAATATACTTTGTGAAACAGTTTTTTTTTCTCTTCACAGCTACTTTTTTTGCATTGTCTGGTAGTACTAAATTAGAAAAAAACTTTTATACTAAACCTTAAGACTGTGTAGAGTTATAGAGACGATTTTAATATAGGGAACTTGAGCTTTACAAAGGAAGTGCAAAGGGAACATGCTCTAGGTTTGGCTTCCAGGAACAGAACCCATATTTGACCTAGATTTGACCTACACTCTCTGAAACACTATCTGATTACTTTTAAGTCATATCCCTACATCTCCTACCATCCAGAGATCAGTAAGCTAGAAGGAAGAAATAAGCTTCCAGAACCAGTGCCCATTCCAGTGAAGGATGAAATCACAGTGTTCCTGTAGAAGCAAATGAGTGTAACAGAAGTATGATCTCTTCCACAGTTGGATGTTACCTTATGAATCTGTTTCTGATTAGCAAAATCTGAATTGTATCTAAAAATGTATCTGCAAATGTTTATTGTAAATGCAGTTTTTAGCTTTTTTTCTTCATTCTCAGTATCCTGTGGTGGAAATTGGTGCTGAGCCAGCCCTGTTTAATTTTTGAAATAGGGTCTTGCTAAATTCCCCAAATGGTGGGACCCAGAGGTTAGCTCAGTGGAAGAACATGTAAAAAGTGTGCTATGTAGTGGATCCTAGGTGTGATCCCTAGCAGAGAGGGGGAAAAATCCTACATTCAAAAAGTAGTTTGCTTGTTACATTCTCTTCTCTTTGGAAAGAAAGAAGGAAATGTTGAATGATATAATTTTTAATTAAGTTTATTATTTCATTTTGAAAAATAAAAAGACAAGAACAAAAATCAGAAACAATGACAGAAACAAGGTAACATACAATACATATGTTACAGATTTTCAGAATAAGAATAGCCAGTGATGAAGGGTATAAAATTGTGATTTCTAGACAAAATTAATAATACTATAACTTCTGAATTTAGATCTACTCAACAGGATTTAGAAGCATTTATTTGTAGCTGGGCATGGTAGTGCATACCTGTAAGCCCAGCACTTGGAGGCAGGAGGATTGCAGGGAATTCGAGGACAATCTGGGTTGCATAGTGAATTCAAAGACATCTTGCATTACAAAATGAGACCCTGCCTCAGAAAACCAAAAAGAAAAAGAAACATTTAGGGATTTATTTATTTATTTATTTATATTATGGCTGGCTCAGCCTCCCCTGGGGGTGGGGCTGGCGCAGCATGTGGGGCCGGGATCAAACTATGGTCCCTGGGGTTGCCTAAGCTTGCCTAAGCAGGCGCTTTAGACCACTGAGCCATCTTGCTGGCCCTGAAACGTTTAGTTTTGAATGAAAAAAAAACTCTGAAGCTAAAATCTTCTGAAACTCCTGAGTCGGTCAATATGTGGATGGACTTAGTTGCCATAGTCACAGTGGTTTACCTCCACTTACTTTGCCCTTTCCTTTTTTCTCTAAGTACTTTTACGTTTTGTTTTGTTTTAATTTTGATTTTTTTTTTAAAGATAAGGTCTCAATATCAACTGCAGGCTGGCCTTGAACTCACTATGTAGCCCGTGCTTGCTGGCCTCAAGCACAACAATCTTTTTTCCTCATCCTCCCAAGTACTGGGATTGTAGGTGTATGCCACCATGCTGGGCGTCCTGTTAGTGCTTTTATAACCTTCTGCATAGTTATCTGAGAGATTGCCCCATTGCAGCACATGCCCTGGCTTCTCTTGTTGTCCTTCTACAGAAAAGAATAGCCAGAATCAGAAAAGAAGCTTCAGGTGTGTAGTTGTCAAGTTGGTTTTAGTTCATGCTTAGGGAACTTGGGTCTTTGGAACAAGAAATAAGCTGAGTCCACGTAGAAGTACTGGCTTTGCAAAAATCACTGCAGCCCCCTAAGCCAGGCTGAGGATCTGTTCCATCAAATTTGATCCAGGGATATGGTCCAGTACATATGTATGGAACTGTGTTAACAAAACTGATAAATCAAGTATGGAAAAGAGTTAACTGTTTCCTTTTTTGTTTCTAAGATATTTGATGTCCTACCTCAAAGCATAATGAAGTTGATATCTGTTCATTGCTATTAATATTGTGGACCTCATGCTTGGTCAATCTTCATCTCTCCATTTCTGGGCCCAGAACCTGTCCCATCTTTCCACCTGGTGTCAGAATGGAATTGGCTAGTATTGTGACATAATCTGTGATCACCAGGCGACAGAGTCTACCTCCAGGCTGCTACCTTCCTTTACATTTCACATTCCCCAGTGAAGCTAAGAAACTGGCTTGCTGAAAGTGGGAAGTAAGAATAGAAATCTCAAGTTTGAGAAAAGACCAGCTTCCGTATGAGAATACTGAATATTGTTTGCTGTGATGAGTGAAGTACTTTCTTGACCTTTTGGCAAAGGTAAAAAGAGAACTCAAGTTTCAAAAATAAGAAATCAGGGGCACAAGTGCCTGCTTGGCAAGTGAAGATCCTGAGTTTCATCGCTGGTTCCACAAAAAGAAGAAAAAAAAAATCAATATTCAGAGTAGGCATTATCAAGAATGTTTGGATCCCTCCCCCATGTCTTCTCAGTCTTGAACTCACAATCCTGCCTTAGTCTCCTGAGTATTGGGATTATAAACACACACCATCATGCCTGGATGAATATAGTGGTTTACAAACCTAATTTGTTTTATGATTTTGGGGAAGATGGCTGTATTTGTGTTTGTATGGGGAAGATAACTGTGGTTGCGTTTGTCACCTCATGCGGACTTTGTGAACAGAGGGCAGCCAGGTTTGCCATAGGAAAGCCAGATATTGTAGAAGCCTGAGGCAACATCCTCCCTGTTTACTTGTTATATTCAGAGGTCTGCTTACTTATCTCAGATTTTTACTCTTGTTCCCCCTTTTTTCCAGCCCTCTTTGCTCAAGGTCTAGGATTATAGCTGATGATCTTTAGCATGGAACAGGCTCTGTGTTGACCTTTCTAACCAGGGATGTTTGTCTCTTAAGAAAGTAGGGGTTCCTAACTTTCTTTCCTTCTCTTAGCTTTATAATGCTTTTTTTCCTGTGGGGATTAGAATAGCCCTATTCCATAAATATACACTGCTCTGACCTAGATTCTTTTTTTTTTTTTTTTTTTCCCCTCAAATTTGACTCTTTTAACTAGTGACCCTCAAAATACTCAGTACTGCATGTTGAGGTGGAGGAAGTCCTGAGGATCTAACCCAAGTCCTTGTGCAAGTTAGGCAAGTGATTTACCACTGATTGCACTCCCAGCCCTTTCATGTACATTTTTGACCAAGAGGTGGTTACTGATTGGATAAAACATTCTGTTCTGGCCCCACTGAAGAGACGGTGGGAGGCAGGGTCATGCATGGGGTAGAGGGTACTGATCAGGTAATTGGTGCGCAGGCCTCATGGAGACTGATAAGTTTAGTTTTTTTAAAAAAACTGATTACTTTTTCAACTAACTAGTGCCCCATGGGAATTCAGTATCATCACCTTTGTTGTTGTGTTTGGTGAGAAAGTCTGTGTAGCTAAAGTTGGCCTTGAACACACTATGTAGCCCAGGCCAGCCTCAGACTCAGAATTGATCCTCCTAGTTCAGCTTCCCAAGTGCTGGGAATTATAGGTGTGTACCACCGTGCCCAGACATCTTTATTTGTTTAAAGAACTTGGAGGCCTGATTCCCCCCCACTCCTTTGGTATTTAGGACAGGGTCTACTACATAGATCCGACTCTTAGTGATTCTCCTGTTTTCAGGCTCCCAAGTGCTGGTATTACAGTTGCATGCCACCACACCTAGTCTCAGTCACCACTCTCAGCAAGGGGCGAGGCCAGCACAGCACATCAGGAATCAAACCCCAGCCATTGTGCTCTGCCTAAGCAGGAGCTTTAGTCCACTGAGCTAGGAAGCCTGAATTTTTATGTAAAATCTTCCCAGTGTTTACATTAGTCTGTAAGGAGATATGTTGGGCAATGAATTAGATTCTCTGTGATTCTGTTGTAGCTTCTGGTGGACTGCCCTGTGTAACTTTGGCTCCTTTTCTATACTTATGCCATGCAAACTGGTGCCTAAAAATTTCTCTGAGGGTAGGAACAGCTGTGGGGAGCACCATCTCATCTCATTGCCTTTGCCAGCTCTCACTGCATTTGGTGTTTGTTTTATTGGTTAGGAAGGCACAGAGGGGAGATGTTGAGCAGAAACACTGGATGTGATTAAGCCTCCAGCTGAGCAGATCTGTGGGAGCAGAATATCGACCACTAAAAAATCAATGGTTGCTGCAGTGGCCAAGCTGCTGTTTGCAGGGCTCCTACTGCAGGAATGTAAGCAACCCAGTCTTCTCTTACCTCAGGAACATCCTTGGCCCCTACCCAGAGAATCAGACCTACCTCAAGAGATTTTACTGAGGTTAAGGGTTAGAACAGGTTCTTGGTAGTATTTTGTTTTTTTTTTTTTTTAATCTTTTTTTTTTTTTTTTTTTTAAACGTTATTTATTTGTGTTATGGCTGGCTCAGTCTGCCCTGGAGGTGGGGCTGGCGCAGCATGTGGTGCTGGGAATCCAACCACGGTCCCTGCAGTTGCCTAAACTTTCCTGAACAGGTGCTTTAGACCGCTGAGCCATCTCACCGGCCCCAGTATTTTGTTCTGTTTTGTTTTGTTTTTGTAGTTCAAGATTGAAATTCTTCATTGACAAAGGACTCTAGCTCCTAATAAGCTGTTTTTCCAAACATTCCTTACTTACACTGTTGCAGTTCTAGCAACAGCCAAGTTGCCAAGGCTCATTCAGGGTTGCACTTCTCATTTTTTAGGTGAGAGAGTAGTTCTCATAACAGCAACAGCCAGGAACCCCTTCTCTCTCTGTGTGTGGGAATAGAGTTCGGTACCAGGAAAGGATGGGAATGGAAGTGGAAGACAGATATGTATTTAAAAGAGGATGTTTTTGAGATTATTCATTGAGCAACATTTATTAAGTATGTTATCTTTAAAATAAAACAAGGGGCTGGGAAGATAGTTCAGGGGCACAAGTGCCTGCCTGGAAAGTGCAAGGTCCTAGGTATGGTTCTTGGTTCTGCCCTCCACCCCACCCACCCCCAAAAAATTGGGAATTGAACCACATGGCTTCTCAAAGCTAATGAACTTCCAGTTACATCCCCAGCCCTTCTCTCTGCTGCGTTTTTTTCCCTAGTACTGGGGATCTAGAGCCTTTGTACAAAGCTACATCCCTGTTTTTTTTTGTTAGTGGTGGTGTTTTGTTTTTTTGTTGTTGTTGTTTTGTTTTGTTTTTGTGGAACCAAGGTTCGAACGCACGACCTTGCACTTGTCAGTCAGGTACTTGCTGTTTTGTTTTGAGACAATGCTTTGTTAAGTTGCCCAAACTATATTTAACGTTAAGATCCTCCAACCTCATTCTTCCATAGTGCTATGATTACTCACTGTGCCACCATATCTAGCTCTCAGCGCCTGTTTTAATATTTGATTTTTGAGACAGTATCTCACTTAATAGCCTTGAACTTAGGATCCTCCTGCTTTACTTAGTCTTCTAAGAAGCTGAGTTACAGGCATATGTGAGTAACTACACCCAGCAAACATTTTGTCTTTTGTATAGCTGACACCCCCACCCCCACCCCTAGTGATCACTAATAATCTGGGCTGGTATGCCTTTGACAGAAAGGGCAAATAGAACACAAGACTATCAGTCCTATAATATTGAGTAAACAACCTAGAAGGAATTTCAGAGCTTTCTTCTGTAGTAAGGGCGTGGAAGGGGCAGGTAATTTCTTCTGTGGCTTTGGTTTAAAGTAGATGCTTTTGAGCCTGGGGAGATAGCGCAGTAGAATAAGCGCTTGCCTGGCAAGTGCAAGGGCCTGAGTTCAATCCCTGGTTCCAGAAAAAAAAAAAAAAGTAGATACTTTAACAGAATAACTCGTAGATTTCTGCTAAGAGTGTGTAGGTTTCTGATTTCTCCATGCCCACCTACATTCCTGTTCTCATCTGTGAGTGTGTGCGTGTGTGTTTGAAGACAAAGTCTTACTTTGTTTCTTAGGCTGCCTTCAGAATTCTCATCTCAAGCGATCCTCTTGCCTCAGCCTCTCAAGTGCCACTGTACTTGGCTTTATTGTCATATGTGAAGTTCCCACAGCTAAAAAGTATTTTAGTTACAGTTGTACCTATAGCTATTATCCCATCCAGTTCTGTTCTTGGTGGCTAGAAAATTAGCCAACCTGAAATGTGGTAAAGAAGAGCCGTTAATATGCTCTTGGAGCATATCTGTAGCTTGGGGATTGAAAGTTGCTTAGCTTCTACCTCCAGAAAGTCTTCCCTCTTCCCTTTCCTTACTGCTAGACAAGAAAGAAAGTGAGAGGGTTTGAAATCTCTGAGATGCGGCCATCAAGCGCCTAAACATATCTTGAGCCACATTTTTTCTTGATAAGATGAGAACACATTCAATTTGAATCCATAGCAAATACCAAACTTTTACCATCATAGCAATTAACTTTCTTTCCCTAGATCCAAATCATCTTCTCACATTACCATTTTGAAACTCCAGGGCATCTGGGGTTATACCTCAGTAGTAGGGTACCTATTTAACATTGTACAAGGGCACTGCTGGATTTGATCCCCAGCAACACATTCACTCACAGGCATAGTGGCATACCTGTAATCCTACTGCTCTGGGGTGGTGAGGTAGGAAGATTGCCCAATTTGGGCAGTTTGGCAACACAAGTTTTTCAAAATGAGAAACTTTAAAAAAAAAAAAAAAAAAAGGAAAAAGAAAAAAAGGGCAGGGAGACAGCAGCATAAATGCCTGCCTGACAAGTATAAGGTCCTAAGTTCAGTCTTTGGTACAAGGGGAGAAAAAAAAGATGGCTGAGGGATACAGTTTATGTGATGTGGTTCTGAGTTTGATTCCCCAATACTGTAAAATAAAACCCAACAAACCGCAGCCTAAAAAAATCCTTTAGCATAAACAAAGTTAAAAGGGTAAGTAAAAGGGTTTCTTCAATAAACTGTGGAAGTTAGAAGAATAGGAAAGAGGGAAACAATATTTTAGAAGTAGTTAGGTGATTGATTGATTGATTGATTGATTGATCATGGCCAGCTCAGCCCATCCTGGGGGGGTGGGGCTGGTGTGGCATGTGATGCCAGGGATTGAGCCGTGGTCCCTGCACAGTTGCCCAAGCAGGTGCTTTAGACCACTGAGCTATCTTGCCAGCCCTGTCTTTCCTTCAATAAGTGAACATAAAGAGGCCTAGTAAGGTTACCTGTTCAAAGGCACTTGGCTGACTACCCAGCATATCTCAGGACAGGGTGCTGCTTACTTCAGTGGAAGCATGGAGCCCAGCGTTTGATAGTGTCAAGCTTCTACCTTATAGAAAGAGTACAAAGTGGGGCCGGCGAGATGGTTCAGTGGTCTAAAGCGCCTGCTTAGGAGGGCTCAGGCGACTGCAGGGACTGCAGTTCGATCCCCGGCACCACGTGCTGCGCCAGCGCCACCACCAGGGCAGGCTGAGCCAGCCACAAAATGAATAAAGAAACAAACACAACAAGCAAACAAATAAATAAATAAGTAAAATTAAAAAAAAAAAAAAGAAAGAGTACAAAGTAATACAGATTTGAACTCCAGTTCTAATATTTAATAGCTCTCTGTCCTTGGGCAAGTTGTTTAACTTCTGAATCTGCTTCTTTGTTAAAATGGGAGAGGGGGTGAAGGCTACATCAGAAAATAATTATGAAAAGTAAATGTGAGTCAAGCCCTTACCTTACAGTTAAAACACATGATAGTCACACATTCATGGTTGTTCTGCTTCCATACAAAAAAGGCAATATAAAAGAATTCATTTTATTAGCTTCTTTCCAGCCTTCTTTGAATTTGGAGATGTGGTCTCCCAGAGCTTTCTTTATAAATTCTGACATATATAGGGGATTTCCTCGTGGAGATGGATCCCTGAAAACCATTCTGGAAACAAAAAGTGTCTGACCCTTCTCTGCTGTGCATTCCCCACCAGGCAGCCAGAAGGTACCCGGAAGAATGAACTATTATCCCCAGAACAATAGTTCATTGTAGAAAAAGAGGAGTTTGGTGGGGGGTCTTATCCAATGTGGTGGTTTCTAGGATACAACCCAAGTTTTTGGAAATGTGGTGGGACCAATAGCAAATAGAGTTTTCTAAGCCTTTGCTGGAAGTTTGTCCTCTTCTAAACACAGTATTGGATGGTGCTTGGTCCTAAGTTTTAAAAATGGTGCCAATCTCTTTGTCTTTTTTTTCTCCTTACACTTGTTTATCCCTTGACCTACCATATCACTAGAGTAAGAGGCAGCTTGTTCTATGTTTTGATTCATTCCTGACATTTCAGCCAGCACCAGCTAGCCTGATCTCTAGGCATAGATGGCAGTTAATCTTTTGAATGGAGACCACTCCTGGAAGCAGCATGGCAGAGGATTTGTTACTCTAGGTCCATACCAGTATGGAATGATGTCCCAAAAACTAACTTTGCTTAAGTAATTGTCGTCACCGTTTTTCCTTGGAGTTTGTTGAAGCTATTGTCTCTGTTACTGCTATTTTCAAGTGTAGTGTTCCCTGGGCTCTTTTGTATTTTCCAAGATTTCCTCCCAGTCTCCAGCATGGCATCCTCCTTACATGTCTCAGGATTTGTGAGATTGCGCTGAAATAGGGGAGACCTGGCATATATTGATAGCATGGATTTGGTCCTTTTAGGCTATGCATTTTGCATGTTTTCACTTAAAGCTCAGTTGCAAGGTTAGTACCACACGCACTGTAAGTATGTGTGGAATTTACCTGGTTCTCTTGATGAGCTGTTTTTCTTGCTAGTAGTCAACGCAACTAGGGAAAAGCTCTTCACAACAAAGTGAATGCAAGAATTGCATTGAGTTCTTTAAAGTGTTATCCAAGTTTATGGGAAAACTCTATAAATAGGAGCTTATCATGACCCTGGTCCTTATTAACAGTGATGTTTAATCTGCTCATCAAATTGAACTGTCATCCTCTGTAGCTTTTATTGGGAGATCATTTACATACCTTCCTCTAACTGATCTGATTCTGCTTTAAAATGTACTTCACCATACCAAAAAAAAAAAAAGTACTTCGCCAGCCAACTAGTTCATGTTAGAGCTTGTGATTCTCTGAGCACCAGCACACACCCTCCCCCACTCCAAATGAAGTATGGACTGTGTGATTTCAGGCACAGTTTTGTTGTGGTGTGAAGAGAAGGTGTTAGCTGCTGAGTTCTGTTTGTCAGCAAAGCCTGACAAACCCATGCTGGCACTCGATGGGTCTCGGCAACCAATCACAGCTGGAACAGTTATCGTCATGGAGTCCCTATGGGTTTCTTCTATCAGGTCACATCCCAAAATAACATTGGGCAGTATTTCAAGTGAAGAAATGAAGGCTTTCGGGGCTGTAGCCAGCCTGGAGTGTGAGATTCTGTGAAGTAGTTGGACCTGCTCCAGTGCTTTTGATCTGCATGGTAGATGAGCAGTAAAATGCGTGAAACACGTTGGAAACACGTGAGGAAATTCTCCTGGCCCTGCTGCTTCCTTGGAACTGGCAGGGCACTGAGTAGGCTGATCCCCATCTCCCATCTCTCTGCAGGATTATATTTGGAGGAGAGAAGGGTTGTACTTGGTGCACTTTTTGCCCAGGAAAAGAGGGCTTTCCACTAAAGGGACATTGGTATGATTCTTTTGGCAATGACCGCAGAAGATACCTGTTAGGTGGGCCCTTTTGGGGAAACTGAGAACTTTAAACTTCTGAAATGCCAAAAGCAGCCCCTACCAAGGAGAATAGGGACTTGGACTTGTTCTTTATAGGTTATGTTGTAGAAAACCCAACTCGTTAGGCACATTGAGGTCTGACTCAGCAACCAGACATCTGGCTTTTTGTGGAACAAAAGACCTGAAAAACTGGCTTTTTAAGCATAGAAAACAGAGGTTTATCTTTACAATAAAAGGACATAGAGTTCAGAGCAATATTTATTCATGTAGTGCTGGAGATCAGATGTCTTTAGAGCCTTGTAGCCTTACCACTATCTCCAGTAAAAAAATACTAGTCACTTATTGTGATTAGCACCTAAAACTGTTAAGAATGCCTCATGTCTTCTACCACTTCTGTATCATGTCTCTTAACTCCAAAGTATTGCTGCTGGTCATTTGGCCCTATCCATATGGTGTTAGTAGGTTCAATGCCCATGCCCCAGGGTTGTCACAGATTTAAGATTTGTGTAGCCACCTCATTGTATAAGTGAGAAAACTAAAGCCCAGCTTGTTGCCAGCTTACCCAAGGCCACAACTAAGTACTGTATAAAAAACTAGGCCTTGTAATCCCAGTACTTGGGAGGCTCTGAGGCAGGAAGGTTGCCAAGAATTTGAGGCTAGCTTGGCCTACACGGCAAGTTCAACCCAGCATTAAACGATATTCTCTTTAAAAACAACAACAACAACAAAAAAAAACTAGCATTGGGGTGGTGGGGTGATGATGTGGTGTGGTTTTTTTTTTTTTTTTTTTTTGGTGGTACCAGGGATTGAACTCAGTACTCAGTACTTACTTGCCAGGCAAGCACTTATTCCACTGAGCTATTTGCTCGGCTTCCAATCACTGCTAATATGATTTGCCTTTTCCTGTGCTAACATTATGGTTCTTAAATTATTTCAGACTGGTTTCTATCTGATAAAAATATAACAGTTTGAGAGACTGGCCTTGAACCGGTAAAATCAAGAGGGATAAGTTTTTGGGGGGGACCAGGGTTCGAACTCATGACCTTGCACTTGCTAGTCAGGCACTTGTGCTACGGAGCTATCTCCCCCGCCTCAAGAGGGATAAGATTAATGCTGCTCCCTTTCTTAATATTATTCTGTGCTTAAGGACTTCAGGGTACTTTACTAAAAACTGATAGCCCTCTTCAGAGGACCTCTGTAAAGAAAGAGACATGTTTTCCAGACATAGGTTTTTCAAGAGTCTTAAGACCTCAGCCCCATTAAGTGCAGGGTGGCCATGTGGGGTGGTTTGGGCTCCTGTGCTCCCCTTGGCTCTACTGCTGACGTTTTTTGGTTTTGTTTTGTTTTGTTTTCTTTTTTGAGACAAGGTCTCGCTATGCAGCTCAGACTGTCCTTGAGCTCACTTTTGTAGCCCAGGCTGGTCTCAAACTCCACTGATCCTTCTGCCTCAGCCTCCTAAGTTCTGGGATTACAAGCTGCGCCACCTCACCTGGCTGGCATTTGTTTTATACATCTGTGGTGATCCTGCTTTTCCCATCCTTTGGTACTGAGGATTAAACCTAGGAGTGTACCCTACCACTGAGCTATATCCTCAAGCATTTTTATCTTTTATTTTGAAATAAAGTAATAGAGTTTCACTAATGCAGTTAGGTTGGCTTCAACTTTAGTAATCCTCCTTCCTTAGCCTGTCATGTACCTGGGGTTGTAGGTATGTGTCACCATGCCTGACATCTTTTTTTGGGCCATGTTCAGGATCAAACTCAGGGCCTCACACATAGTAGGGAAACACTCCTCCACTGAGCTACATCCCGAGTCCTAATCCTCACTTCAAGAAATGTGTAGTTGGGGCCGGCGAGATGGTTCAGTGGTCTAAAGCGCCTGCTTAGGAAAGCACAGGCAACTGCAGGGACTGCGGTTCGATCCCCGGCACCACATGCTGCGCCAGCCCCACCACCAGGGCAGGCTGAGCCAGCCACAAAATAAAAAAAAATAAAAATAAAGAAACAAACAAACACAACAAGCAAACAAACAAATAAATAAATAAAATTAAAAAAAAAAAAAGTCTCTTAAAAAAAAAAAAAAGAAAAAAAAAGAAATGTGTAGTTAAATGAGTTGCCTGAGTTCTTGCTCTGACTCTAAGCCGTGGTTGGTAGATTTCGGTGTTTTGTATTCTGTGTTGTTTTTGTTTCTTTTACTTTGTCGGTTTTCTCAGTGGTCTCTGAAGATATACACCAAATTTTAATTTAATAGGGGCTTCTCTATTGAGGGCCACAAAATAAGAGAATTTTGACTTCACCTAAATTATCAAAAATATTATTTGCTCATTTTTTTCTAAAAATGTATGTATGTATGTATGTATTTATTTATTTTTGGCGGGACTGGGTTTCAAACTCATGACTTTGCACTTGCCAGGCAGGCACTTGTACCATGGAGCTATCTCCCCAGCCCTTGTATGTATTTATTTTGGCAGGACCGGGGCTCGAACTTACGACCTTGAACTTGTCAGGGAGGCAATTACACCATGGACCTATCTCCACGGCCCCTTCTTCTCTACATTAGAAGTTACTGTAATTACAACTTTAAAGTATGTTGTGGTATCCCAGTTCTACCACTTAGTGGCAAGAAAGCTAGCTTTTTTTTTGACTGGTCAGCTAACATGGAAAGCTGAATATGTATGGATGCCTGTCTCCTACTTTACCTCAGAAGCAAACTTTATTCCCATAGAATGCAATAGAAATGTTCCCACCCACGTTAAGTAGCCAAGTGGTTCCGGGAAAATCTGACCACCTTGGAAATTTGAAAGTTATCCCTTTTTTTTTTCCCTATACAGAGTCTTGCTAAGTAGTTAAGGTCTCAGCCTCCCTAGTGTTGGGATTACAGACATGCGCCACCATGCCTGGTGGCACCTGTGCTATCTCCCCAGATCAGGAGAAAGCATCTTGAGGGGTCCTCTAGCCTCCTTAAGTGTTATACACTTAGGTGTTATGCACTCACTTTCAGCTTATCTTTTTTTAGGTGAGTAGGAAGAGACTCAAATCAAGCCAGCTTGGATCTTCTTTAGATGTATCTCAGCTATTTACATATCAAGGTGTTCATCTGATCTTCAGTATATAGCTGGTTCCCAGCCTGAAGTGATTTTGTTAAGAGAGTGAACATGTGATAGGATTTGGAGTACATTTCCTGGGATGAGTATTTTTCATACTGAGTTCTTGATTGCTAATCTTGGAGTTTATTGACCCAAAGTAAACTCTTTACTGATTAAGTCAAGACAAGCAAAGCTCTCAAATATCAGCTTCTCATTGAAACTGAACATTGAGGGGAAATCTGAATTTGTTCAGTTGGCAAACATTTGTTCATCTCATACACTAGGTGTTAAGAAATATAGTCCCAAACCTTCTTGGCAGTTAGCAGGTTCTTTCCGATGAAGTTATATCCATCCCTTTCTCACGTCCTATCCCTTATGTTGCAAAGTACTGTATAGTAATTGGAAGGGATGGAGTTTTTTTAATATATATGTATAGGTATGTGTGTGGGGGGGGATCGAACCATGGTCTCTGCAGGGCCTAAGCAAGCACTTTAGACCACTAAGCTATCTATCTTGCTGGCCCGGGATGGAGTTTTTAATGCATGAGAGTATATTAATCTGAAGACACAACAACCTCTAGTAAATGTTGCCCACCCTTGTTGACTTTTTTCTGTCCTTTACTCCTTCCTTCCTATTCATTCACTTACTCATAGTTTTGTTTTGTTTTTGTGGAACTGGGGATTGAACTCAGGCCCTTGTGCTTGCCAGGCAAGTTCTTACTCTACTGAGCTATCTCCTAGTCCCTACTCACAGTATTTTGCTGAAGAGCCTCACACTCTCTAGGTAGTCCTGACTACCTCTGTTCTGTCTGGTCCTGCCTCTGCCTCCCAAATGCTTGCATTACCCGTGTGAGCCACCATGCCATGCCTAGTTTGTTACTGTTGTCTTATAGTTCTTGGTACCATCATGGAAATATTTTGTAGTTTCTCCATTGGAAAAGAACTAATGTATACTGTTTTCTTAAGACTAAAAAACTAAAAGAACTAATGTATAGCTGTTTTCTTAAGACTAAAGAATTTAGAAGTGGGAAATAAAATACTAGATCTGAGGAAGGCAGAACAGGGGTTGACAATTATAATTTATGGTTTAGTTGTCTTATTTTCATAAACTTTTATTGGAATACAGCTATGCTCACTTCTAATGTTTATTTGTAGCTCCTTTTATAATGCAGTACCAGAATTGAGTAGTTTTGACAAAAATGGTATAGCTAGCGGGGCTGGGGAGATAGCTCTGTGGCACAAGTGCCTGCCTGGCAAGTGCAAGGTCATGAGTTTGAACCTCATTCCCGCAAAAAAAAAAAAAAAAAAAAAAAAAATGGTATAGCTAACAAAGTCTAAAACATTTACTAGGTGTTGTGGTACACACCTGTAATCCCAGAACTCAGAAGGTCAAGGCTGAAGGGTCACTACAAGTTCGAGGACAATATAGTGACACATTATATACCTGTTTCTTAGCAAAATTTGCTGTTTATAAACTGTAATGTCATGGCTAATGATGACATACCTTGGTATATTTGGCCTTGGTCACTTAAGGAAAATTCTAAGCATGACGTAGAGTTGTTAAAAGAAGAATCTTATGGGTCAGCGAGATAGCTCAGTGGTCTAAAGCGCGCCTGCTTAGGCAACTGCAGGGACTGCAGTTTGATCCCCTACAATACATGCTACACCAGCGCCCCGCCCCCTCTTCCCCCCCCTCCCCCCCCAGGCAGGCTGAGCCAGCCACAACATACATACATACGTACAGTTCTTTGTTTTTTAAAAAAGAATCTTAAGGCAGACTTGGTAGCACATGCCTTTAGCCTCTGCACTAAAGGCTGAAGCAGGAAGATCACCACAGGTCCATAGCAGAATAGAAAAAAACAAAACAGAAGTTCTTTCTCCCATATATTATTAATCGTTGTTCTTGTATGTGATTTCAGGATCTATCTGGTTCAATAGATGATCTCCCCATGGGGACAGAAGGAGCTCTGAGTCCTGGAGTGAGCACATCAGGGATTTCCAGCAGCCAAGGAGAGCAGAGTAATCCAGCTCAGTCTCCTTTCTCTCCTCATACTTCCCCTCACCTGCCTGGCATCCGAGGCCCTTCCCCGTCCCCTGTTGGCTCTCCTGCCAGTGTTGCTCAGTCTCGCTCAGGACCACTTTCGCCTGCTGCAGTGCCAGGTACTCACCAGGGCTGATCTTTGGAAGAGGGAAGGTGGTTGGTCCCAGAAATAGGGACCCCTTCCTTGCTCATGTGTGTGTAGTTTCCTTTTAGCATTTAGAGAAGATATCCCTTGACTGGATACTGCTATGTATAGTAGTCCCTTGCTATTTCATGGTTCAACTTTTGTGGACTGTTTAGCGGGTTTTTAAACATTATTAATCTAAATTATTTATTGTGGATTTTTTGTTATATCACAGGATTTTTCAGTACTATGTGATACATGAAAATTATATAGGTTTACAAATTTAGAAAATGGCTGTTAGAAGTGTTGGATGGGAAGGGTTTATAAAGCCTTAAAATATACATAAATACTAAAATATAACGTTGCTACTTCACTGATTTTCACTTATTGTGGGACATAACCTCCACAATAAGTGAAGGACCACTGTATATGGTACTAGGAGGTGTGTGATCTCTACAAAAGCCATTTCCAGCTTTAAATCACCTCCAAGCTGGATTTCTAAGGCCTGATATGGTTTACTTACTACTTTCTCTTTTTGGAGCAGGCAACCAGATGCCACCTCGGCCACCCAGTGGCCAGTCAGACAGCATCATGCACCCTTCCATAAACCAATCAAGCATTGCTCAAGATCGAGGTAAGAGCCTGGGCTTTGGGGTAGGTCCATAGGGCTATGGCAAACACTAGAGTACCTCATGACCATGAAGCTTAGGATAGTCTCAGCAGCAATTTGTGAAGTTAGAGTGATCTTGACTAGATTGATAGTTCTAAAACTGCATTCTCCAGTAGTCACTTGTTTCTCAATGTGCTTCTGTGTTTTGATAGGTCTTCCCCTATATGGTGCCTAATTTTGTCAGCAGTTGGTAAATATTCAGTATTAAGTCTTTATTAGCCATTGACCATTTAGCGTCAATAACTGACATGTCTTCTGTTCACAGTGTCACTTTTTAATTTTTGTTTTTGGTGCCGAGGACTAAACCCAGGACTTCTAGCTTGCTAGGCAAGTGTTCTACTACTGGGCCAAATCCCCAGTCACCACAGTGTCACTTTTGAGTTGCCAAAAAGGGCCCAATCAGGTTGAGACTCCATACAAATAGCTACTAAAGAAAATAATGACTTCCTAAGATAGTGGGGGAAACATGGTTTCCAATATGCTAAACAAATAACTATATGAACACTACTCACAACAGGTTATATGCAGAGGAACCCCCAGATGCCCCAGTACAGTTCCCCCCAGCCTGGCTCGGCCTTATCTCCACGTCAGCCTTCTGGAGGACAGATGCACACAGGCATGGGTTCCTACCAGCAGAATTCCATGGGGAGCTATGGTCCCCAGGGGGGTCAGTATGGCCCTCAGGGTAAGTATACTACACCATTAAGAATAAATAGATGTGAGAACAGAAAACAATTCCTTGTCTGATATCCTGACCTGTCCTTTCCCTTAAATTGATCTAGCTCATCTTCACTAAACTGTGTCACCACGTGAAAGTTTTTTAATATCCCTGAGCTTCTTTTATTGGTAAAATGGAAATAAGATGTTTAGTTTACAACTGAGCAACAGACAATAAATGGTTGATAGCTATTAGCCATGTATAATGGCACATAGTAGGAATTCCAGCATTTTGGGAGATAGATGCAGAAACATAAGTTGGAGGCTGGCCTGAACAGCTTAAGGGAATATTGAGACACTTGTCTCAAAATAAAAATTAGAATAAAATGGGTTGAGGAGGTAGAATGTGATAGCACTGTGTTCAGTTCAGAGTACCACAAAAAAGATGGTTGTTGTAACTTTTAATAAAAGAAAAATTGCTAAGGGGCTGGGGAGATAGCTCCATGGCACAAGTACCTACCTGCCTGGCAAGTGCAAGGTCATGAGTTCAAACCCAGTCCTTAAAAAAATAAATTGCTATGTCCTAATAGAACAACTCAGTCCTTAAAATGAGCCCTAATTGGATTGAAAGCTGAGTATCTTGTACAGAACATGGGATAAAAAGCAAAATGAGTATTTAGCAAAGAAAATATGTGTGAATTAAAGGGCCTAGATGCTATATAGGCCAACCTTGATCTGTGCTATCTTTAAGATGAGGAAACAGGGCTGGTGAGATGGCTCAGCAGTCTAAAGTGCGTGCGTTGGAAACTTTTAGGTTCATCGTGGGGACCACGGCTCTATCCCAGGCACCACATGCTGCGTTGCGCGCCGCCCCCCCCCCCCCCCCCCCCCCCCCCCCC
>PVKN010010828.1:0-22234 GCA_004027915.1 Capromys pilorides
CAAAAATTATACACACTTCAGGAAAAGAAAAAAATGCATGGAAGCTCATGGCTACTACTCTGAACACCTCTTATAATTGTAGAAGCCAAAGATAAGTATTCTGTCAGGATATCTCATAAATTTAGTTATTAAAATATTTACACCAATTTTTTCTGAAGTGTGTATGTAGACTGTGTATTGACACCTTGTAGATCTTTTATTTCCACCTCCTGTTTATTTCTTCCTTCTTCCAGACTTTACAGTCCTTCCAGTTGTGGAAATATTGTTCCCCCAAAAAGAGTCTTAGACAAAAATCACTTAAATACTCTTATTACTTTGTTTTTGCAGTGCTGGGGGTTATTACTTGAAGGTATGTACTTGCTGAAAGAAAAATGGTCATAACTCAGCCTTATTGTCTATTTCTAATAAATACTGTTCTGTCCTTTTAATGAATTTTAGGTTTAAGGGCCAACTCACCATCCATGAGCAATCCATATTGACTTAACTATAATTATGAAAGTATGTGTAAGAACATTTATAGGAAAAAGATCTCAATAAATAGTTTTTTGGGCAAGAAGATTTTCATTCATTTATATTCACATATAACACAGTGTGTAATAGTCCTCCCTTATCCTCCGGTATATTCTAAGACCCTCAGTGGTTGCCTGCAAGTATGGATAGTATCACACTCTACAAATACTGTTTTGTCACATCTGTACATACCTATGATAAAATTTAGTTTGTAAATTAGGTTAGCAGAAATAACTGAAATAAAATAAAAGTTATGGAGGCTGGGGAGATAGCTCAGTAGAGTGGGTCCTGAGATCAGTCCCCAGTACCAGAAAGAATAAAATAAAATAAAAGTTATGATGGTATCCTATAATGTTTTTGCGGGGCTGGGGGTGTGCCTAATATGCATGAGGCTCTGGATTTCAGTCCCCCTCCCTCAAAGTTACAAGAATGTAGTTTCTTAAGATATCTTAACATGCTGTATTTTTCTTGTTAACTGTAATTGAAACTATAGAAAGCAAAGCATGGTGGTGGTGTAGCAGCAGATGACAGCAAGTGAAGATAAACTCCTCCCCCCTACCCCACAAACCAAGCACACAGGAACACTTGGAACAATAAAAGGAAACTTTTATTGTGAGCTCAGACCGACTGATGCCCTGACTTTGGGTCAGGACTCCCAAGGTTGTCAGTATCCACCTGAATTTTTGCTTTCAGGTTATATGCTTTTCAGGTTTCTATAGTGACTGCATTATCTCATTTTCAAGGTTTTTATAATAATGTCACACAGGTGCCATGAAGTTTACATTTCCCAGACATTGTTGGCCACCTCTCTTTTGTAGGGCGTTTTAGTTTAATGTTTACACTATTCCCCAAGTTGTTTTAACAGTTTGTTCCTATTTTATGACCTTGGTTTTCTCTAAGTGGGTTTATGGCTAGCGACGTAGGAGGAGGTAAAAGAGTGAGCTTAACTATAGTTTAAGCAAACTTAAGTGACCTTCCTTTAAAGTGGGATCTCTTTTGCCCATCAGTGGGGCGTTGCTGTATTGCACATAATAATATAAGCTCATCATATGTGAATTGAACGTGCATTTTGTGTCAGAGGACTTGTAGTCTACTTTAATTAGACAAATGAACATTTGATTTCAGTGTATGAAATTACTGGTGCATCAGGGGCATAGATTAAATACTGTAGAAGGGTAGGTTGTACAAGTAGACCAGGTAGGTTTTAGAACAATTTCATAATGATTGTAAGAGGAAAATTATACGGCTTAAAAAAAAAACAATGAACAGAGGGGATTGTCCCCTCCCCCCAGGGGATTGTTTTCTGAGTATAAGAAATAATATTTATCTCAAAGTTAATAAGGTGGAGAGGGCTTTTGGGTTAGCTCAGTGGTTTAAGCACCTGCCTGGGCCATCCCAGTGAGGCACAGGGGATGGCGGTGTGATCCCCACACCCTCTATTAAGACAGTCTGAGCTGGCAAAAAAAACCCACAAAAAACAAAGTTAATGTGGAAAATTATGTGTAGGAAACAGTAAGGTGTTTAATTTGTAAGAGGGGAATGAAAAATAAAATAAGAAAAGTATTCTATGACTACATCAAAAGGAGCTAAATATAAATGTCAGGCTAAGGAATTTTAAACACATTAAATTGTATTCTACAAAATTGTTTAAATATCTTGGAATCAAGCAGGTCCAGGCCTATGTATACCATTTAGTTTTTTTTTTTTTAAATTTGTTTTCATTTAAGTATTTGGTACAGGGTCTCACTACAGAGCTTGGACTCCTAGTGATCCATCCTCCTGTTTTCAGCCTCCCCAGCCCTGGGATTATAGGGCTCCGTCACTGATTTAGCACGCCCAGGAGCAGATCCGGCTTGACAGGTGGACTAGGGATGAAACTCTGTTTCCTGCACTTGCCAAACCTGGCACTTAGTCCGCTGAGCTATCTCACCAGCCCTACCATTTAGTTTTTAATGTTAAACAGATTGCATGTTTTACTATGTTAAGATACAAAATTGTATAAGGAGACTTGTGAGCTAAATGAGGTGAGGCACACCAGTTCTAGCCAAGTACTTAGTAAACCCTCAGTAAACAATAGCTTAAAAAAGAAAAGACTACAGACACTTCAGAAGGGATATTGTCATGGTAATAGGGATGCTGTTACCTATTAGGAGATAGGAGAGTTGACCTGGCAATACTGTGTAAAATTATCTGCAAAGGAAGAGATTAAGATTGGGAAGACTAATTAAGCAACTCATACAAAAACATTTTTTGTTGTTAGGTCTAGCTTTATCTTGGTCTTAACCATCCAGCAGAGAAGTATAACCATGAGGTATAAAAAGTAAAGCCATATTAATATGCTGAGCTGTAAAAGGCTCAAGTCAACAACTTCTGACATTTCCAGTTGTGCTAATAACCCACTACTGTTATGGACTGTTGGACTATATTGGTTTATTTTGCAGAATTCAAGAGACTACAGTCTTTAGACTGGCTTCAAGTAGGGAAGGGTCCTTTAAGGACTTCTCCAAATACAGCTTCTCTAACAGCAGTGGAGCAGCCTCTCAATTTATTGTCTGCAGGTTTATTAGCTATAGGTCAGCCAGGCAGTAGGTCTCTGCTCCATGGACTCTCAGGTGTGACTCCTTGCATAGGGCCAGAGGATCTGTTTCAAAGTGACTCACTCCCACAACTCCTCTGTCCCTGAAAGTCATCAGGGATGCTAGAGTGCAGACTCAGGAAGGAAGCTGGGACAGTGTGCCAGTGCCTCCTCACCATGTAGTCTCAGGGCTTTTTACTCCTCCAGTGTCCTCTCTACATGGTTCTGTCACATGTGAGCTGGTCTCCAGCAGAGCTGCTAAACACCCTCATATTCAAGATGCATCCAAGTGAGGTTGGTGCAACCTGGTGTAGCTTACACTGGGACCTGGAACAGGCTCTGTTCTGCTGCGCTGCACAGACTCAGCATGCGAGGGGCCCACACAAGGTAAGGAGTAGCAGGCAGCTTGGATAATGAATCCACCTTTGGAAACTAATGCAGCATGCGTGCATGAACATGGTCACTGAAGAACCCTTCAAGTTTGAAGGAGAATATATTCGGACAAGGGAAAGACAGTACTGCATGAAGCCACTCACCCATCTAAAGAGAGAGCATGGTACCTTAGAAGGTTGAATACACAGTGAAATATAGTCGAGAAATGCATGGACACAGATGAGGTCCAGTTCCATAAAGCACAGCATCACGTGATGCCACATAGCTAAGCTTATGCAGTGGTTTTAGCGCTGTTCTCCCAAACAAAAATGTTTTCATGGATTTATGCTTTATAAGGAATTTAGAAGGAATTTAAATAACCAAGGATACTGGACTAAAGTCATGCCTATTAGAAGACTTCTTTCTGAAACTGGTGCTACCCCGTTATCTCTCACAGAATTTAGAGATAGGATGTCCTTCTCAAATCTTACAATGTCAATTCTTATAATTTTACATTCTTGCTGTGCCTTTAAAACATAGACACACCAGATTCTTCTAGGTAAGTCACAATATCTGAATTTATTATTTGTGTATAATAGCTATATTTATGTGTTTAAAATGTGAGAAGTATTTCAATGAATCATGGTATATGTCCATATGGTATGCCTGGTGGGTCAGATGTTCTTTTGATGGAGACCACTATGCAGCAGCCTTGAGCAGGACTTAAATTAACCAGTGGGCTTTTCATGTTTGCTTGTGAGTCTGTCCGAATTCCAGCCTCCTAATCTGGAGTTGGGTGGTGGCAGACTCCTAGTAAGTGAACCTCTGTGAATCACTGTTCAAGGCCGAGGCCTGTAGTGGCAGGTGAGGCTGTGAACCCTCAAAGGACAGGACAAGGTCACAGCCAAGAACATTCAGTGAGGTAAGGACTGCAGTTCTAGGCATTCACTCCTGGGTGGATCAACTTAAAGCCTTACTTGGAGAAGTCTTGAGTTGTTCTGCCCTTCTTGAGTACTCTGCTTCCTTGTTCTGATAACTAAATAAATACAGGCCACTCTGAGAAGGTCTTGGTCTTAGCCCAAGAGAATCTCAAATTCTGTGAGTGGGTTTTGATCCTCTTGGAGCCTTGAAATCATTCCACCTGCCTCTTTTATTTAGCCTTCACCATACATGCATTTGAGAGATTGAGGACCTGATCAGTCTGCAGCAACTAAGAGACAGTATTAACCCAATAGTATTATAATCATGTATAGTTGTGCAGGGAGAGATGCGCTAACAAGAAACATTCACAGGAAGGGGTCCACACAGTTGTCCAAAATTGTGCTGCAGAAATTGCTGAGGGAGCACCCAAGAAGAGAGAACTTGCCCTGTTCCTGGCTGGGTCTTTGTGCCCACATGTACAATTATGCAACAGTCTTGGGTTTGCTTTGGAAATTCTCAAATCACTGCCAAGAAGTTCTGCTGTTGGAAAGACCCTGAAGAACATTGCATCTCTTCTCCTTCCGGCCCAGGCTTATCACGAGCTCCTCTTCCACCTTCTAAGTTTTAGTCTTTGTCTCTGTTCCTGCTCCTCCCAAAAGAGCAGAGGCTTGGTGCTGGCACTTCTCATCAGCAGAAAAGTGCCACTGTGCAACTCCTGCAGGCACAGGGGAGCTCTGGAGAAGGGACTGTCTTAAACTGGGGTCTCTCCACCTGCTTCTGAAAGCATCCTTAGAAGAGTGTGGCAAAATGCCTGGAGGGGCAGTCTGTGCAGGAAACCACCCTGGGAGTGGGTTTCCAGGGGGAACGGCAACTGAGTGAAAGCTGAACCATTTTCTTGACACTCTTATCCAAAACTTCTCTCTGGCCCACTGCTCTGACAACTTCCTGATGGAGATTTTGAATGGAACATTTTCCATTCACTTCCATTAGAAAGAGATCCCTGTGTGTACGTGCTCACATATATAACAAAGCCAGCCCATTGGGAATCTGATCCTCACAGACCTGCATGAGGATCCCTACCCCAAAATCATTGCAAATGATTAACAAGTTAAAAAGTCACTTTTTTAGCTTGGTAGTCTAAGTTCCTGCCTGGAAAACACAAGGACCTGGATTTTTGATCCTCAGTACCATAAACTGTGCCAATCACTAAAACCAGGGGCACATGCCTGTTATCCCAGTACTGGGGAGGCTGAGACAGGAGAACCACTATGAGTTTGAGCTGCATAGTGAGACCCTGAACCAAGTAAATAAATAAATACTTTTTAAAAGTCATTTCCCTATAATGCAAGCACAAAGAGTGATAGCAGTTATTATATAAAGTGATAATATTCATCTTGGATGAGTAGAAGTTGATCAATGGACATCCACTACCATTGGTGATAGTTATTTAGAGCTGGCCTCATACTAGGGATGGCATAAAATATCGGACAGATTTTTCTTTCATTCATGTTCATAACCCAGGATAGGATACATTATCACGACCACTGCTTTATAGGTGAGGGAGCACAATCCACTCAAGACCACCCTGGCAGTGGGTTAAGAAGCCAGGGACTCAACTCTAGCTGCTCTATCACCCTGGGGAGCCCTGCGGATCTCCCCCTACACATGTGCACACCTCTGCATGCACCGGCATCTGCTCAGCACATTTGCAAGCTGAGTGAAGCCAGCATTGTGAGAGCAGCAGCTGCACCATCTAAGGTCAGCTGTGGTTTCCAGTCTCCACTGCTTTTAATTAATACATTCGTAATAACTTTGTGAAGTTCCTGTTGAGTGTCACATTAGTTGATTCTTTTCACCAGATGTGTTAACTATGCTAGTACTTTTTTTTGCAGGACTTGGGGTTCAACATAAGACCTTTGCACTGGGCTACATTCCCAGTCCTTTTTACTCTTTATCTTGTGCCAGGGTCAAGCTGATAAGTTGTCCAGTCTGGGTTTACTTGTGGTCCTCAGCCTGTGTTACTCTTTGCCTTTTTTTCACAGTGTTTGTCTTAGTTACTCTTCTCCTGTTGCTGGGACAAATACCCAACACCCAAAATGAAGGAAGAAAAGGTTTGTTTAGCTCACAGTTACTGGATGTTTCAGTCCATATTCAGCTGGCTCCAAGGCAGAGAGGCACATGGCAGAGAGCAGCAGTTCATGGTAGCAGAACAGCAACCATCGCAACCAGCCATCAATGACAACAGAGAAAATGTCTATTTCTCTGTCTCTCTTATATTACATTCAGGTTCTCTGCCTCAGGCTATCTGCCTCAGGCCCACACCCATAATCTCAAAGATACTCAGACCCATAATCTCATCTTTGAATCACCCATAATTCCAATGGATCATGAGTTAATCTCAAACTCTAGAAGTCCCCACCCCATGACTATATGAGGGTTTGGAGGAATGACTAAACACAAACCATGACAATGTTTTTTCTATTGCTGAATGCTTTCTCTCTAGAAGAGTGAGATGTGAGATATATAAATGTGGAGTTTTTAATGTCCGTCAGTGGTCGATAGCAAGAGGAATGGAACTGAATAAAACTCAGCCTCTCTTACCGTGAAGCCATGCTGTATGATAATGAGCTTGGTTGCCACTTGCTAAGGGCATCTTTCCCTACTCTGGATGTCTTTAACATTTTATAGTAAGATCTCTCCCCTTTAAGCTTGAAAAAGTCGTTGTCTAAGAGATGTCCAGTTCTAGTTGGCATCTGTCATGGTTCTTAAAATCTTATAAAGTTTAGGGTCTCTTTAAAGAAACCCTACCAGGCCTCGGAGGCATTGGGGCCAAAAGTATAGTTTGCTGGCTGCAATTTGCCTCCAAGACAGTGACCAGGACCAAGACCTTACCTCTGGGCTTCTGTCCTCTCCACAGCCCTGCTTACTCATCACCTGTCACACGGATGAGACATGGAGACAATCTCATGCAGAAATCACGCTCAAGGGACATAGAAATAGCCTTATGCCAACAGACACAGTAACTCATACTGCTACATGCCCTCACATATAGAGATGCATGTTCACCAACTCATGTGGACACACATATTTACATGCAGTTGTTGTAAGGGGGTCTCCTTTTGGTTTTGCAAGGTGGAGACATTCTGGAGACTGATTGCCCAGTGATATATCTTTCACATTTCTGAATGAAACACTTAATTTGATTAAAATAGTACATCATGTATTATGCGTACTTTATGACAATTTTTAAAAAATTAAATTTAAAGACAGTGATGTTTACCATGTATATGTTGTTGCCAGGAAGAGTACAGCTGTCATCCATTGGCCTCCTGGGTGGCCCTGCAGGAGGAGAGCAGCCCGGGGACCCACCTGTGGCTCTGCAGGAAAGTAGGCTGAAGGTGGCTGCAGACCACTGACAAGAGAGGGAGATGCCTAGGGTAAGTTAGACGAAGAGAAGACTCAGGCCGTCTGGAGCTGTCCGTGGTATTGTTTGACATCTTTCCCAAAAGAAGGAAAAGTAATCAGAAAAAGAATGGGGTGCAGAAAACATCAGAGCACTGGCCCTGTCTTCAACTCCAACTTTTATTTCAGTGGCAGCTACAATGGAACTTTATAAATTCTTTCTTGTGGCTTTAAATGTCATCGTCATTCTTTGTAAAAACTCCCCTGAGGGTTACGTAAAGACACAACCAGGTACAAAAGGCCACTCACCTTTGCCAGCTGCTCAGGATTGTGGCTGGAACATGGCTGTAGAAGCTTCTGCCAGCCTACCTTCCTCTCTTTCTCCATGACACCTCCTTCTGGAGTGGAAAGTTTCCCTCCAACTCTACCAGTGTCAAGGGCAATGGAGGAGAAGAGATGTCCCCAGAGATGGAGTCTGATCATTCATGTCAGAGGGCTGGGCATCTTTTTACAAGGCCAGTTGTTATTTATATCCACTGACCTCCCTCTGGAACTACAGCTATAGCCAACAAAATCAAGGTCTCATTCAGCTGGAAAAGCACGGTGGCATCCAGTTAAACTGACTACATTCTTTGTTCATTTGTTTGAAATGTGAAATTGTGCATGTAAACCAAATAGAGAATACTGAAACACTCATTACTCAAGCAAAGGCCGTGTGCTTCCTGTAAACTGTGGAGTAAAAAGATAAAGACTCAGAATTCAAGAAGCAAGGTAAGAAGCCTGACATTCCTCTTCCTATTCATCTCCTGTTTGCTCCCGACTTCCAAAGGTCACTGCACATTTTTCACAGGAGCCAGGTTCCCCCAGTGATGGACATCAGAGGGCTTGCCCTGCCCCTTGGATGTGCAGTGAGATGCAAACGGGAGCCTTCTTCTGGGTTGACCCAACAGGATGGTGGCATGACGACCCTTTCGGCAGAAGAGCAAGCAACGAGACAGCACTCACGTGGTCAGAGAGATGCACATCTGTTCAGAGGTCCCATGTTGAGCCAGTGAGGCCTGGAAAGTGGAGGCAGGACCAAATGACTCTGGTGACCTTAGCGAGAGGTTCCTCTATTCCGGCCCATAGCTGCAGTCTCAACAGCATGTCCTGAAAGGACAAGAGGGGCCAGCCACGCCCGGAGGCGAGCTGCCCTGTCCTTAAGGCCATGCTGGAACTATCTGCTCTCCTCTTATTTCTCCACTTTCCTGTTCAAGAGGGAAGGTGTGCAGAAAAGTTACCACAGCAAAACTGAAAGTGGCCTCAGAAGGACCTGCTTTCCAGGTTGGCTTTTGGTGGGCGTCTGGGAACTTGGATTTCAGCAATTTTGCCATCCTTCCCTAGTGAATAGCTGTGGTTTACTGTGCCTCGAAAAGTTGTGCTTTGAGTAGACTTTTGTAGCCTGGGAAAGGAGCCTGAGGAAGAAAGAAGGAAAAGCTCTGCAATAGAAGTAAAATGGCCACTCTGTGATATATCTATATCTATATATAAATATATATATATATATATATATATATATATATATACCATGTCTTCAAAATTAATGTAACTATTATGTATCACAACTACATACTAATAAAGAAATTGTGATTGTCACTTAATAATGTTTGTTTCTGTTTAGGAGTTAGCATGAGGCTGGTAGGATGGTGATCCTCTCAGCTGCAGAAGAAGGGGCCAGAACTCACGTAGTCAGAGGGAGTGAAAATGCCCCCAGGAAAAACTCCAGGCAGAGCCTTATTGAGGTCCCCTGGGAGACAACATGAAACATGCATGGTCATAATTGATTGCTGGGGGAGATAAATGCACCCTGTGTGACCAGACTGGGAGAGGAGGACCCTTGGGCGCCTGGCTCCCAGTGGGCTGTGCCTTCCTGTTGGCTGATTTCAGTTGGTAACATTGTGCTGCAGTCAGTCACAGCCTTGAGGACAGCTGTGACTCCTGTGTCCTGAGGGTGACCTTGAGGACACCAACACAACACAGACAGATAGCGCTAACTCGGAAGACCGTGGTGCTCAGACCCCTTCCCTTTGTCAATTGATTTTCAGAGTCTGGCAAATAGGAGCCAATGGCAGAGCAGCGGCCTGAGGGAGAAGCAGAGAACAGGCCGGGTTGGGCTTCCCTTGCTCCTGGCCACAGACTGCACTGCTTGTAATGACTGAATCTCAAGAGCCCACCAGGTGGCTCATGGGCTCCAGTTCTTGCCAAATAAACTCAGTCTTTGCCCTGTGGTGACACAATCCCTCTCTAGTATTGCTAATTGCAAAGTTGGCTCACCTTTGCCTGTTTGCTTTCTTGAATCTTCTATCATCTCTGAGTTAAATTCTCTCTCCCTTCCTCCCAACCTTCCTCCCTCCATCTCTCTCTCTCTCTCTCTCTCTCTCTCTCTCTCTCTCTCTCTGTCTGTCTGTCTGTCTCTGTGTCCATCTCTCTCTGTCTCTCTAACCTAAAGATTTTTTTGGCTTTTCTGCCTTGACCCCAACTGCTACATTTCCTAACTGCCTACGCGACATCACCTGTATGTGAGGGGAGACGTGTTCAGCACAGAGATGAGTCCCACCTTTAAGGCCTCATTCTTGAGTCTACGCCCCAGGCTGCCTCTGTGCGAGCCAGGGTTTTTGGCGTGACTTATGGTTCAGTGTATGACCAGAAACTTTGGTTGTGACTCCTCAGTCATCAGGACCATGAGACCATGAGGGTTGGGTGCATTGCCAGGGCATGGTGCCTCTGACACCGCTTGATCACATAGAAATCTACTGCATTTACAATGCTACTGTGTGGATGGCTTGAGGGCACTGGAAAGCTACATGTGTGAACATTCACACAGTCACCAGTGAGTCTTAGACCAAAAGTCATACTGTAGTGCTGCTTGCGAGTTTGACAAGTCTGACCCTGATACATAGTTCAGCCAGGAGCATTGTGTCTGTATGGCCCAACTGGAAGGGTGCAGAGAAAGAACTGTCAAGAACGACACCCGTGAGCCTGGGTTGGCAAGTGAAAAGGAAGTGATGCTCATTGAGCTGTCCCACTGCCAAGGTGGATCTGGTCCTAAGGAAAGCTGTCTCACTAAGGGTAAGGTGAATGTGAACTATCACAGGGTGTGCTAAAGGAAGATGCCTGGTAGGTAGGTAGGGGAGCCCACAGCTCTGAGAAGGACCAAGGCTTGCAACAGATTTGGGAGGTGTCAGGAGAGAGAGAAATTGAAAGCTATCAGATGAGGGAGAAGACCTCCAGGGGAGAGCGGGAAATAGTACAACACTTCCAAAAGCTGGAGCACATGAGAACTGAATCTTTGGTTTGTCCACAGATGTCTGGACCCAGCTATGGCTTGGCCCCAGTTCCTGTCCTCCAAAACTCATGCTGAAATTGGGTCTTTGATGTAACATTGTTGTGAAATGATGAGAACTTTAAGAAACGATTTGGTCATTAAGAGGGATCCATACAGCTTTCAGTGCACTAGGTTAGGTGCCTTGAAAAAGCTATGCCTCTTGTGTGTTCTTTTTGAACCATGCCTGTTTCCTCTTTTGCCTTCCTGATGTACTGAGCCACAGCACAAGGCTCTTGTTAGAAACTAGGAAAGTGCCAATTCCATGCTTTGGGGCTTTCCATCTTCCAGCACCGGGAGCTGAATAAATCTCTTTGTAAGTGACCTAGTCTAGGGCGTTTTGTTTCAGTAACAAAATGTGCTAAGATGGTTTCAATAGAATGGTGATGGTGGTAGTGGTGGGTAGAATCCTGATCACAGGGTTGTTTAGCAATAGAGGGGAGGGGGGAAGAGAGAGTGGGCAGTAGCTGGAGGGACTATGGGTTGAGGGGCGGCTCTTACCTGTACTGCAGAGACTTGACTTCAAGTTACGACAGTGTTGCTGCGAAGGAGCTGGAGACGGCAAGTGATGCAAGACTTAGGAGGAGGAGGGGTCAAGAGGCAGAGCGGAGCTCCCAAGACGAACGCAGAGAGGAGCAAAGCGAAGGGGCTCAGAGCGTTTGGTTTGTGAAAACAGGAAGCGAGGGAAGACATTTCCCAGTTGAGTAGCAGGAAGAAAGCCAGGAATATTGGACAGCTGCAGACAATCCCGTACATTTAGGTGTAGATGGGTGGATAGACAGATAGATGATAGACAGACAGACAGACAGACAGACAGACAGACAGACAGACAGACAGATAGGTTTTTCTATGGCAAGATCAGATATCTGAAGACAGTAAAGAAGGCTAGAAATAGCCACAATTGAAAATAGGAGTATTTGCAAATATACTCGGAAACAAAAACATGGAAAATTTTAGGAAGAAAATTTGTCTTTCTAATTCGCAAAGACGCTCAGAAACGGTTTCCAGGGAGGACACAGGGTCGCTTTCTGAGTCGCACGGCCCTGGGCAGGCCCACTGTTCTCTGCCTGACACTGGGCGTGGCTGCGCTGCAGGAAGCCTTGTAGTTAGGTGGTAACTGGCTTCCCGGATGATTCCAGAGCGCAGCCGTGTTTGCACAGGAGGGACGCACCGCCCTACTTCATGCGTGGTCGCCACTGCCTGTGTGAGCTGTCTGCATGGGGCAGGCCCTCCCCTCTGCCAGACCGCACCAGCTAACTTGTGTGGCAGAAGCATTCCCTTGTGAAAGACCCTTCCAGTGCTGCCTGGCGCTCTGGTTCTTCTCCTGTTACTCCCGCAGCCTAGCAAGGGGGAGGCAGGTCTGGGGGTGCGGGCAGGGAAGAGATGCAGGAATAGGAAAGCCAGAGCTGGGGTGGAGTGGGGAGGAGGAAGGGTTCCACCCAGCAACATGTGGATTGGCGGAAACAGATGGAAACTCCTAGAAGCCTCTGCTCTTTGAAGTGGTCAAGAAGGGGGAGGAGAAAGCCGTGGGGGATGGGACAGAGGGTGGGAGCTGTTAGTAAGTTATTTAAGAGCCAACTTTCTGGGCACTTTTCCTGAGTCTTTTTGAGGAAGTTGCCGGACCCACAGAGCTTCCTGAGCCCCCTGGCTGGAGCATATAGGTAAGTGGGCTGCCCGGTACCATGGCATGCCCAGGGACACCGCAGCCCTGCACCCAGGTTCCCCAAGGAGCTCCGAGTGACTGCTACAGGGCGAGGGAGGGGACAGAGGCAGCCTCGCTTCTACCCTTAACTTTGCACTGCCTAGGTCCAACTCTGAGCTGGTCGGCTCAGGACTCAGCAAAGCCACCAGGAAAGTGCTGCTTGTGAAAACGGCAGTAAGGGGGGGTGGTGGGTTGCACCCAAAGAACCAAAAGACGGAGCCCTTTCTTCAGGGACACAAAGACTTGGGAGAGAGAGGGGGGCCAGGTAGGACGCTTTGGCTCTGCTCATGTGCTTAGCCCTCCCCAACCCCGAAGCAGGAGCGCAGGGCTTCCCCTCCTCCCTGGCCTGGGATCGGTGCCGCTGCCCACCTGCGCTCCTCCTCTGGGGCAGGGCTGCACCTGCGATGCCTGGTTGGCACCTGAAGCCCCCAGGCCACGCCTCGCCTGCTTCTCCTCCAATGGGCTGCTGTGCTGTGCTGCGCTCCTCTCCTCCAAGCGCTGTTGGCCCCTCAGAACCTGCCTTTGCTGTTTTTCCAAACTTATTTTTTCCTGCCTTTTGCCCATTCTTAAAGCATTTTCTCACCATTCACCCCTCAGCTACCAGAGACGACTGCCTGTAAACATGTGGGCAGGCGCTCATGGAGAAGACCTAACCTTCCCAGCCCTCTCATCTCCACCCAAGCCCCTGCAGGCTTCACCTTCAGTACAACAGTTAGTCATGCACCCCAGCAAGCTCTCTGGTTCTCAGCCTTCTTGCCATCGCCCCACGGGTTTCAGAACACCCTAGTCTAATCGCCTCTATCAGGGTGACACTTGGTTTCTGAAAGGTGTGCCTGGTTCCATGCTGCCAGACATTGGGATTGCCTGTTCTCAGCACTCATGGCCCCAAACAGAGTCCCCCTTCACTGGGTCTCTTTGTCCACAAGCACTCGCTGTGCACAACTGTAAGGTGTGTGGTGTCTGAACTGGCCCCTGACCTGCACTGAAGGGGCGGCAGGGCTCAGGGGCCGATGGCACCACAGACCAGGACCAAGCAAGTCAGAGAACAGGCTATTAGAGGCCCACTCAGTGGCCTCCCGCCCACCACCTCCTCGCTCCACAGCTTCTCCTCTAGGAGCTTCTGCCTCCAATGCAGCTCCCTTCCTCACATGCAGTTGAGTTTACTTCTGACCCTTGTCCTGCCCCTGCCTAGCCCACGAGGCTTTCAGCTCTTAGCAGAGATCCTGCCCTGTACCCTGGTGGATCTCTCCCAAGTACCTAGACCCCAGCTGGCACAGGGCAGCCCTCAAAAAATATTGACTGAATTAATTGAAAATGTAAATGGTTTGGAAAACAGCACTTGTCTGGGCTTGGCCGCCTGAATCTAATCTTAAAATAAACCAGGTCCTGTACCTCTCCTTGAAATAGGCCTAGGTACATCCGTATGGCAACAAACATCTCTTAGTAAGACGCTTTCCTTCCAGGACATTGGGGAAGGGAAGACTTTGCTCCCCAAACTCTATAAAGTTGCTCATTTTTTCCAATAAACCCCCTTTCTCTTGCTTTCCATGTGCTTTGAGGATCAGCAAATCCTCCAGATCCTTGGGGAGCCGTGTTTCATCATTAGGCTAATCCTTGCTGCCACTTCTCTGTTATTATTTATGCGAAGCTCAGGACGCGTGGCTCAAGTGCCTCTGCACACACATAGGTCTGCTTCTCTATTTTTGAATTCTGGTCTCAAAGGGAATTCACTTCACATTTTTCTTCCATGGCTTTCCCCCAGGACCTTGGAAAGCTGAGAATGTCGGACAGTTCCAGGACCACGTTTGGGGGCAGGAGAGCAGTACCCCCCAACAACTCCAATGCAGCGGAAGATGAGCTCCCCACTGAGGAGCTCCTGGGCTTGGTGCCCCGGGGTGTCAACCTGGAAGGTAGGAGCATCACTGTGTGGGCACAGCCAGGCCTGGCACTTCCGTGCAGGCAGGTGCTGGGTGAGAAGGAAGCCTCTGCCAGTCTCTGGTTTTTAAAGAATGGAGACCAAACTTCTCTTGTAAAAGCGCAAGAGGCTGGGTCCTTGCCCTTTGCTCTACCACTTACTGGTTGTGTAATCTCAGGAAAATCATTTCGTCTTTCTCCCTCTCAGCCTTCTCTCATGCAAAACAAAGATGCAGGATTCAGTGAGGCCCCTTCCAGCCCTACTGCTCTGTGCTTTTAACAATGCTCTCTGGTTGGAAGATTCCACTTCCAAAGCATTGTGGCTGCTTTCCATTGTCTGGCTTGCATCTCTTTTTTTCTCCCCTCTCCCTCCTCCTCTGTCCATGGCTGTGAATTTCAGAGCCAGCAAGAAGTGCCAGAGTCTGACAGTAATAGAGATGGAAGCCTTTTATTTGTCTCCAGAGCAGCCTGGAGAGCAGGCGAGGCGGGTTTCTTTCCCTGCCTCTCGCCTCTGCTTGGTCCTGAGGGACCTGCTCTGGGTGCAGCAGCCACCAGCTGACCTCCTCGCAGCCCTGTCAGCTGTGACAGTGTCCAGGTGCCACAGCTGCCTTGGTGAGGCAGCTGCCATTCCTCTGGGCCGTGACAGGGACACTTAGGTTCCTGTCCCTAAATGGCATCTGGCTGGGATTACTTCTGGTCAGAGCCTTTTATGTGCCAGAATCCAAGTTCCTTCCTGAGGGCTCTGTGTGCTGCATGCTACTGAGAGCTAGATACCCACATGGTAGGTGCAGGTGGTTACCTGCAGCTATGTGGTTCAGCTGCTTCAGTCCAGGGCCGGAAGCCCCAGAAAGCTACAGGACGAGGACAGTGCTTGTTGATTGTCAAGAAATGCAGCAAGTTGCGATCCCTATAGACCTTTCAGATGAGTTTGGGGACAAAGGACCCTCTATTCCCCAAGAAGAAAGAAGACACAGATTCTTGTCCCACACCCCAGGACAAGTGATTGTAGTGCCTCCAAACTCAGTTTTCCCATCAACAAAATGGAAGCAATAGCTACAAGCTATCCTAGTATGAGAACGTTGAGGTCTTGGGCTCACCTTGAGGCCACAGCACCCGACCGATGATCTTCACTGATTTTCACTGTGCAAATGAGCATAGCTCAGGAAGATCAAGAATCCAGGGAACACACAACTCTGTGGGGAGCGTGTGCAACCTGTGATCCGGGTACATCTCAAATCCAAACAACAGGAACCAATAAGACATAAAAACTGTCCAAGAACTTAAGCAGACCAACCATTCTCAAAAATCTGAGGTAACTCATTCTCTGTTTAGTTGGGGCTAGGAGCAGAGAATAACTTAACTAAGTTTTTTCAAGGACTCAGCCATTATCGTCCATGCAGTCATATGTCCACGACGCAGGTGACACTCTGGAATATTCATGGGAGGCCTGGGCATAGGAATTTGAGACTGCAGTGGCTATCCATAGAATGGTTTGGATGAATGAACTCAGTCACTTGCAAATGGAGTGACTCATCATCCATCATCCATCATCCATCCTTATAATCTTATTGTTTATTTTATTTTTTAATTACGGCCAGCTCAGCCTGCCGTGGGGGTGGGACTGGCGCAGTATGTGGTTTCAGGGATAGAACCGTGGTCCCTGCAGTTGCCTAAGCTTGCCTAAGCAAGCGCTTTAGACTGCTGAGCCATCTCACCGACCCCTATAATCTTATTGTTAATGGCAAGTTCTAGATTTCAAAACAGCACATTTATTTCATATTTTTCACGCAGATCCGCTAATTGCCACAGGATGTGGGGATGGAGCCTCTGGACCTAGAAATCATAGCTGTAAAGTCCCAAATGGATAAGGCAGGAAAAAATGCTGCAGTACAAAATGTCGCAACAAGGTTGCTCTGTACGTTTCGATTTGTTTAGCTGTCAAAAACCAGGGTATCTGGCACTAAATGTACCAAGTGCACCTTAAGTCGCTCCTGCTAAGGGCATAATCCCTTCTTTTGTTTTTCCTTTGTTCTGTGTTTTGTCTTCAAGCTATCTCTTGCAGTTCAACCAGAGGCCACTAGTGGCCTCCAGGAGCACTTTTATCTCCCAGGGTCACACCAACAACCCGCAGGCAGAGGATGCCTTCGACTTCAGCATACAAAGCCCTAACCAAACCAAATACTGTCTTCAACTTCCTTGAATGGTAGTTCTTCCTTCTCAAAAGCCATACTTGCGAAACTGACTGAGAAATCTAAAGAGGCAAGAGGAGAAGGGAGAGAAATGGCAAGGTTTTCATTTTGGTGGGTCCTGTAACAATAAATTTGAGCATCATCATTATGCATGATGCATGTAATGTGTTCATGTGCATGATGCACCACATGCTGCACGTAATACATGTTCATGTGTATAACCTAAATCATGGCTATTCAAAATCTTTGGCTATGAACTCTTTCATCAGAGCCAAACCTATATCAAAATGCATAAACTCACATATGGCTCCTCCTGTGCACACCAAGATGCTCAAGAAAAATGGAAATATTTGAGGTGACCTGTTGATGCCAGGCAGGCCCAGTTCATCTAATGTCCTCTGTGATCTTACGGATCTTAATGTCCCTCTGGATGCAGGAGCACAGCCAGGAAAAGCACTGTGACAAAGCTTGTTTGGATTTGTATCAGTTTCTCATAGATTGTTCTATGTGCTCAGCTAGTGTTTCTAAAAAACTCTCTTTCCAGCCTCCCTGATCTCAAGTTCCATAGGGCTGGAAATGTAATGTTCCAGGACATAACTTTATCTTCTTGGGCTGGTTTGACTCCGTTATTAACAAGAAATGATCACTTGCAGTACTTGGATATTTATTTCGCAAGCCTAATACCTTCAATTCAAACAAAAAACCAAGCCTAGCTGTATAAAAAATTTGAAGATCTTAGTGTACTACTTGTCAGGTTAAAGGATCTTTTACCCCTTTCAGAATAGTCTCCCTCCTACCGCTGTTTGTCAAAACTAAATGAACTGATTACTAGCTAGGAATCGACCTCTCCTTGGTGCAGGGGGGTCAAAAGTTGTTGAAAGAACAAGAGCTGCATTCAGTGCATGAATAAGCAATGGTGCTGGCAAGAGCTCGCTCGCCATCCCATTCCCAGCTCAAGAAACACAGACTGGCTGTCACATGTGTCAGCAGCTGTTCCAGGCTCTCTCTGGGGGTTGCCAAGGGCAGTCTGTCTCTGACTTAAAGCAGTTCTCTGTCCAGTAGACAAAATAAAACAAGAAAAGATCCTTGTAATTCAGTGGAGTAAATACCATGATCAAGATTTATGAAAATTGCAGCTAGCTAATAGGAAGGAGTGTCTGGTAGGAAGGAGAAGGAAGAAGAAGTAATGATGAGAAGGTGTCCAGCGAGGTCTCGGAGGATGGATGGGATGGAGACGATTTTCAGCAGAAGGAACAGCTTGTGCTGGCTGTTGAAGAGTGACCAGGGGAGAAAAGCAGGAAGAGGAGCCTGAGTAAATACAGCAGGGACGACCCTGCCATGGGCACTGAAGACTTTATCTCTCGTCTTGCACACAAGGGAGACTCCTGCGGGCCTCTGAACAGCAGATTTGCATTTTATAAAGATGATTCTAATAATGGAGAGGGCCTGAGAAAAGGAGGTGCTCAGGGCCAGAGGAGAAGGAGACCACAGGGAATTTTGCCTTTAGATGTGAGCCTCCATTCTCTTGGGTGAGCTTTCTCTGAGCTAAGAAATTCTTGAAGAGCTTAGAGCAATAGTTAAGAATAACAGTTTAAAAAATTAGCCCCTGAAGAAAATGTCTTCATTCTACTTGTGTTGCTTTCAAACTCAGGTACACAAAAGAAAAGTGAAAAAGTCAGTTTTGCTGTTGTTCTTCCCATCCTAAATGAGCCTTCGACCTCATGGATAGCGTTGCTACCCCCAGCTTAGTAATCACATTACCAAAGATCGCATGGAGAATTCAGCACACCAGGGAATTCCTTGAATATGAACTTAAACATTTAACTTATTTCAAGATTCCATCTGTGACAGGTATAATCATTCTCAGAAGAATATTTTTACAACCTAGGGAGAAGATAATCCATTTTTTTTCATATTAGAGAGAGAGTAGGAGGACCAACAGGCAGCTGGCTCCTGCGGAGAGATTTTCTTTTCTTTAACAATCCATTTTCTGATGTGTTTGGAATTAGACTAAACTGTATTAGGTAGAGTTTTTGAAAGCTGTCACTTTGAAAGAGCAAGCTGCCAAGCTTCTGGCCACAATGTGTCTTAAAGAAAAGAGAAAAGAGCGGCTCAGCATTGAGCTGCTCCACCGTGCAAGGATCTGAGCTGGGATGGGGAGAAGCAAATTCATTTCCTATGTACAGTGAATGAATGGACCATGAACAGAGAGATGGGAAGCCTCTTCCATACCTTCTATTTCCTATTAGACTAAGGAGCAAAGCAAATATCAATGCACCCACCTAAGGTGCCCATGGGCTGGAAGGGGCATCACTGAGCAAAGTGGACCACATGCTACATTGTGATAATTTCATATTTGCGTTCTTATTTAATGACAATTTTGGAGTCTTTGTCTCATCTGACTTTGTAGGAACTAAATATGCTTGATCCCCATGAGGCAATATGCTAGATGGCAGAAGCATAAAGAGGTAGGGCTTAGCAGGGGGTCCTTACATCATTAGGGTGTGCCCTTTGAAAGGATTCAGATAGCTCTTACAGGAGCCCTGAGTTAGTTGACCCGAGAATGAGCTATCATACAAACAAACCAGATGCTTCAGTGGCTCCCTGGCTTTCTGCACTTTTTCCTGTTGCAGCAGCTCCTGCCATTGTGGCAGCGTGTGCCATGGCAGGGGGCAGTGAGGGACCTTGTTAGAGCCAACACCATGTGGTCCAAATGTTGGCGTTCCTGAACTGTGAGTTTAAATATCTCTGTTCATCCTAAGCACCCCTTCTTTTTATCAGCACCCAAGCTCAAGTAGTTCCATTCAGTAATGAAAAACAGTACACTTAGTGAACCCATTGGCCTGTTAGGAAACTGCATGGAAGAGAGGGCAATATGGCTGCCATTTCCTTCTCTTCCTAAACAATGAGCAACCCCATGATGCCCGTGTCTTACATGGTAGACTCCTGGCTAGACTGTTGTTGCTCTAAAACTCTGGCCTCTCATTTTGGCCTGTAACCCTCCACATCTTAGTCAAGTTTCACCTATGTCTTTTTCTCCCAAATTTCTGTTTTTAAAATGCAGCATTTTCCTGCTGCAAAATGGACTTACAGAGATGATACAAGACATTTTTACTTATACTAGGTTTTGCTCATCTGGAATGCTATGGTGATTTCCCACAAATGTTTTCTTGCTTTCTTTATCAAAGGTGTTACAAGATAGACTAAATTTTTAAAAGCAAATTCTCTCCATACATATTTATTTCACTGCGAAGAAAACCTATTGGATTTTTTTAAAATTAGGTTTTATATACCTAAAGGAATTCATTAACACCCTTTTACTTACCCTTTGTTAAAAGCACTCTGCAGTTATGGCACTTTTATTGCAGTGTGAAACAAAACTTCTTTTCCCAGATTTTCTCATTTTAACATCTTCAGGTGGCTCTGTAGAGCAATGGATAGTACCTTGGACTTCTATTTTAACATCTCCTATCGCCATTTCCAATGATAATGATGGTCCAGAAATGTGTATATTTTGAGAGTAGAACTGTCTGATAAATGATATGTACAAACAATTGTGATTAATCATATGGTAAATGGAATAACCCATTTTGAATTGAAGATTTTCAGAACTTAACATTCTTTCCAAAGAAAATTGGCACATCCACTGCAACACCATTGCATATTGCCCCAAGTCTAGTGACAATATGATGGAGATATTCTAGTCTCCAGAGGTTTAATGTCTTTTGGGTGGCCTTGCTTGTGTAAAGATGATATGAAGCCATGAATGAAAATACACACATTTTTTGAGAAGAGAGAAACGTCTTCGAAGTATGAAGAAGAAAAGAATTTTCCATCCACCTTTAGCAGTACTGGAAAGGAAAAGCTCAGCAGGGGACATAACTGGTCATGCTTGCAGAAAGGGATAAAAAGAAACTTCTGGAACACTTCCCAGGGAGACTTCACGTTGCTCAGGTTTCAGCTTCCACCATGTCCTTTCAATATCTTCTGTTTTAATTCATTGACTCCAATGAGGGCCCACTAGGTGGTTGATGTTATTATTATTACTACTAATTATCGAGCACTTACCATGCACTTCATGCATTTTCTCCTGTAATCATCACATCAACTCCATTTAGCAGATGAGAACTTTATAAAATTTGTCCAAGGTAGTTTATACAGTAAGTGGTAGAGATGGGAGTTGAGTTTAGGCACTCTGTCTCCTAAACATATGCTCTTATTTCCCATACTATTCTGTGTCTCTGAATAATTATATTAATAATAACAATGACAATAATAATAAAAATCACTTGTTGAGAATTTACTAGAATATGAGTGCTTGATGAAGTAGATAGTTTATTACTATAGTAAATTTTAAAAAGAAACAGTATCTCAGACAGATTAAATAGCTTTCCTAAAGCTGGGCAATTGACAAATAATGAAACATCTCCCAAAGTATGGTCTGCAAAATATGATCTCCAAATAACAGATCTGTCATGGTCATTTCAGTGCAGAAAGCACTGTGCCCCTAGGAGCTTTGCAGTACATGCTGAGATATTAAAGTCTCCCACAAAGGCTGCAGACTGGAGTCCAGTCAACTGTGACTGTGTCAGCATTTCCCAAACTGGTTTAACTGTGGTGCTTGCTTCCAGTACCTACCCATGTCGCACAGAACCAGCACTGCATTCTGCAGGGATGGACTGAATTCACTTGTGCTCTCTGGGTACTAGTGAGGCTCACTAGGCTCAGGCTTCCATTTGCACCACACTGAGGAGAACAAAATACTAGAGAAATACTCCCAGCATTGTCATTCTCAGTAGGTCAAGCTACTTGGGAGGCCAAGACATAGAGCTAATGTCTGCATTTTGAGGGACATGTTATCTCACAGAAGGTAGGAATAAAAGCAGACAAATCCTGGGAGTTGTTGAGTTCCTTGGTCCCATCTAACCTGGGCTGTGGTCTCCTTGCAGTTAACGCCTATCTGGTGCCTTATAGTTCCTCTATCAGCATATTCATTACACTGTAGTACATAGTCAACTTTTCACTTTTAATATCTACCACTGTGTGTTTTCCTAGCTTAAAATTATTAAGCAGCTGCCTACTCAATATTTATATCCCTGTCTCAGATGGCAACATGAAATGGCAAACTATAAAAGTCTTAAAGAAGAAGCTGGAAAGAATATTAACTTCATTAAGGGCACATTTAGGGTCTGAAACTATTTTACAATCATTGATCAATGAACCATTTCAACAAGTAAAATTTAATATGAATAATTGCAAAAGCAAATATGGCCCAATAGCAACATAGC
>PVKN010010829.1:0-22256 GCA_004027915.1 Capromys pilorides
AGGCTGTAGAGGAGGCTGTAGGGAGGCTGTAGGGAGGCTGTAAGGGAGGCTGTTTGAAAGCTGTCGGAAGCAGCTAGCTCTCCTGCGCTGCGCTGCGCTGCTGGGGGACCTTGTCTGGCTGGATTTCCTGGTGAACTCAGTTGTTCTCACCAGAGGAGGAGCTTGGGACCTCGTTGCTGCTGAGAACAGCTGTGTTTCACTTTGAGGGAGCTCTGGTCCTCAACTTGACATCGTTTCCTGGCTCCAGAGGGGAATGTGGTGCGCAGCTCGGCCTCCTGGAGAAGCGGGTTATGCTGGCTTTCCTTTTAGAAGCTCAGCTGTTCTCATACTCAGAAGAGCTTGGGCCCTCACTGTCACTGAGCATGGCTGTCCTACTTTTCGGGGAGCTTTGGTTCTTACTTTGAGGGTCATCCAGTGCAGTTCCCTTAGCCTGCTGGCCCAGGTCCTTCATCCTGCTGGCCCAGACTTCCTATCTTCCACCACTGACCTTGGGCCTTCCCAGCATAGATCTATGAAGCAGGCCTGCATGAAACATTGTTGTGGACTCTAGCCCTCCTGCTGGACTCATGGGGGGCATGGTCATACACTCTAGATCTTTGGCTGGACTCATGCAGGACATTATCGTGGGATCCAGGCCCTCCGCTGGATTCTTTAATCTTTAGTGTGTGGGCAAATTTCCTGTACTCACTTTGTACACGATTCTTTGAGTGAGTATTAGAAAATAATTTTATAAAATATATGTCCTGTATTATATTTTTTCCCTTGAAAAAGCCAGAACTATGACAGTGACAGGGTCACTTCTTTTCCAAAGTTCATCCTTTTACCCCTTCCCTTTTCTGGCCTCACTGAACTAATCAAGACAGCCAGGACATTGCTGAAGAGAAGTAGTGAGAGTGGACTGGGCTTTGTTCTGTGCTGGAGGAAAAGTGCCTAACGCTTTGGCATGAAGCATGATGCAGGCTGCAGGGTTTTCATAGATGTCTTACACCACGTGGAGGACTTTGTCTTCCATTCCAAGTTTCCTGACAACTTTTATTCACAATGGGATTTGAATTTTTTTAGTGTCCCTCTGTCACTACCAAAAACTGCCCAGATACAGACTAAGGGATGGCTACCTATCACAGAAAACATTAGTATATCTAAATTGCTTGGCTTTTAGGAAAAGAAATGATGCACAAGTTCATCTTAAAGGTGACAGTATGTTTTCATGTGCTGCTACGCTCTGACTAAGGGACAGGGCATCATGGGGACATATGCAGTCCCCGTGTCTGGTGATGAGTGTCACCAAGATTTCATGACCCTTTATGACTCTTGTTTTTATAGAACTAATCATGTAAACTACTTGTTTACTCAAAATTTACTTTCCTTGAATAAGTACTTTGCCTACAAATTATGCAGTAGATTAATTTTACATGTGGTCCTATTTCTATGGGCTTACTGAGGGATTCCTTTTGTTTTCATTCTGGCTGAAATCTTACACCTTTTCAGTAAAATTGCATTTACTATTTCCCCCTAGGTCAGGATGTTACTTATCTGTTGTATCTGTTCTTTTATTTTTAATGTTATATATTTTTTTTGTTGACATATGCCATTTGCATTATTTAGGGACTAAAGTCTTATAGGTTCACTCCTGTGTACAATATTTAATGATCAAGTTTGTATAATTAGCATTCTAGCTCCTCAACTATTATTGACATTTCCGTTTAGAAGCTCCCAGGATAGGACCGCATAGCTGAGTTCTGGCCAATGGACTCTTGGCACGCGAGAGGCAATCTGTGCCCAGGCCTGGTTATGTAGCATCTCTTGAGGTCTGGTGTCCCCTTCATGCAGCTAGAGCACAAGGAAGCAAAGGGCGCTGCCCAGTGGTGGGCATGATGCCAAAGCCTGGGCTCCTGTCACTCCCCCCTACCGGGTAGCAAGAGTTTCCTGGGCCAGGGGACTCTTAGCAGACACAGAAATAGCCAGAAATATATTTCTGTCGCCTCACAGCTTTGGGGTTGGGTATGGGTGATCTATAGGTTATGTTCTCCGTCTACTATTTATTCATGCGATTATTGTAGCAAATAGCCCACTTGGGTAAATAAATTCCCTTGCCAACTTTTTCTTAGTTCTAGGGATCAAATATTGAACTTTTGCACTAAGATACATCCTCTCTCTCTCTCTCTTCCTTCCTTCCTTCCTTCAACAGCCTAAGCTATTTAGTCTGGGCTTGAACTTTCCAACCTTTTGCCTTAGCCTCCCAGAGAGCTGGGATTAAGCTCCCCCCCTTTTAATGTTTCAAATAAGTGAATAAACAGCTGTTCTAGAAGTATCTCCTGATAGTGGTGATTTCTATGTTTTATTTCAACAATTTTCACAAGGAAGAAAGGAACATGTTTTCCCAAAGTAACCTTCTCCCTCTGTTTTACAAAGAAATGAGACATTCAAACAAGACTTATAAGTAGTTCTCATTGAGTTAATGAAAATTAGGGCCGGCCAAATAGCTCAGCAGATTAAAGCATCTGCAAGCGGGCACAGGGGTCAGAGGGTTCAGTCCCTTGGCCTGCCATGTGGGCCCTGTCCCCGGGGTGTGCTGAGCCTGCGGTGAGACTGGGTGTAGTGGTGCGCATCTGTAATCCCAGCTCTTGAGAGGCTGTCAACAGGGGGATCACTACAAGTCTTATCTAGTAGTGAGACCCTGAACACCTGTAGACCCTTCCCTAAAAAATACACACACAACAAAAAAAAGTTAATGGAAATTTGTGAGGTTGCCACTGTTGCTCCCTGGGAGAGCTCGAGTCCAGCCAGTGGAAGGTCCTAGAGTCCAGCCTTAGCACTGAAAAGAATTGTGAGGAACGGTGGTAAGTCCTCATAGGTTCAAACAACTTTCAAAAACTGAACAGATTTTCCTCCACACACTTATTACCTATTTTAAATGAACCCAGTGACAATGCTGTCTTTAGTTTACAGCACAAATCCTGTTTGTAATCCTGCACATCAAAAGCCTTTTGCTAAGTTTGTGTGTCAAAATGTTGGCCAGCGCTTTCAGATCTGGATCATCATGACCGGGAGACTTTGCAGGAAACAAACACATATTCCCTCTTCATCCATCCTTGGTAAAATTGGTTCCCGACTGTGGTCTGCGTTTCGGTCTGGCAAATTTAAGTCTTGTAGTAAAGCTCTGACTGCATGCGTGCGATTGTTCCAAAGTGGCAGTGGCAGTGGGTCGTGTACAAAGCCGGGTGTTGTTCTTGCTCTTTTGCCCCAAAGTACTCAGCACATGGAAAATGTGCCTAAACCAAGCCTGCGTCAATGCGACCTCACCGTGGATAGGGCTGTTAGGGTTTCCTTGAAGTATTATCAAACCATTCAGCTGCACTGTTCTAGGAAACACAGTGTGTCTAATACTGATTTCAGAGGGCTTAGCTAGCAGGGCAACTGTTACAGGAGACTGGGGACGGAACAGACACAGCACGAACTAAGCATCATTGTTTGCAACTCTCGTGGCATTCGTGGATTGATTTTCTAGAAATGGTGAGGAGCCTTTTGAAAAGTGGGTCATAGACGCTGCAGAGTGGGGCTGGATGACTGGGCCAGGGATTATTATGAGGTTAGAAAAGGCTAGGAACCCTCAGTATAAAGATGGTGATTCAGGGGCCGGGGAGATAGCGCCATGGCACAAGAGCCTGGCTAGCAAGTGCAAGGTTGTGAGTTCGAACCCCAGTCCTGAAAAAAAAAGATGGTGATTCCACTTAACGGAGCTACTGAGGGCATCATTCGCACAGTCTTTGTGATTGGACTGCCTTACAGGAAGGGAACTGCGGAATCCTACAATTTCAAATTTAATATAAGCAAAAATTTTTTTCTTTCTATTCACATTTGAAAAACACCAAGCCTTTCATGTTGACCAAGTCCTGCCATATTTTTGCATTGGATTTTACATTTTAAGACATCTTGGTTATAAAATCCTTTATCTGAATTATAGATGTCTAAAAACTTATACTTAAAAACTTGTTTTATCAGTGTGGGTACACAGCAATACAGCCAGATGATAGGCATTCAAGTCTTTTTTATTTTGAATGAGTTTGTTTCAACGTTTCCTTCTGACTAACAAGGCAGTGAATAAAACATGAATGTAACACAATGGCTAACTGAGGTCTAGAAATCTTTCATGACGTCGGGAGTGAGGGTGTGCAGGTGCAGAACTGCCCTTCCTTGCTTTCAGCTTTACATAAGATATTGTCTATTTAAAAATAACACCAGCCTAGGGCCAGGGAGACAGCTCAGTGGAACAAGTGCCTGCCTGGCAAGCGCAAGGTCCTGAGTTCAATCTTTGGTATCGAAAGAAAAAAAAAAAAAAAAAATAGCCTCAGGCTGGCCAGCTAGCTCATAGGATTAAAGTGCCTGATTAGGCAGATGCAGGGACCAGGGTTCCATCCCCAGCATGCTGAACTGGCCCCACCCCCCCACTCCCACCCCACTCCCTACCCCCATCCTCCTTACACCGCAATTCCCCTGCTCTCTGAGATGGCGATTGAGACTGGTCATGGTGGTGCGTGCCTGTAATCCCAGTGCTAGGGAGGCTGAAAACAGAGGGGACACTACGAGTCTGATCTACTAGTAAGACCCTGTAGATCTTGTACTAAATACATAAATAATAGTAATAATAATAGCCTCCATAGTACAATTATTAGTTTTGTATAAACAAATATATTTTTTAAAAAATTGTATTTATTTATTCATTTATTTGGTATGGGGTCTCGCTACACAGCTCGGGCTCATAGTGATCCTTTTAATCTCAGTCTCTCCAGTGCTCGTATTACTGGTGTGAGCCACGAGGCCTGGTTTGGCCAGAGTGGCGAGTCCGGGGTTCCAGGGCCGCCACAGCAAGGGTATCGGGATCGAACCCAAGTCCCTGTGCTTTCCAGGCAGGGCTTAGACCTCTGAGCTATTTCCCCAGCCCCAAATAAAGCTTAGTTATTGCAAGATAAAATTTGAAGCATCTTTTGTATTATTCTATTAATAGCACCTGAAAGTTGGGCCCCTGAGGGGGAATTCAAGTCTCAGTTTCCCTGTGATGAGCAACTCTGCTCCAGATGGAGTGTGTGTGTGTGTGTGTGTGTGTGTGATTGTTTCCTGCCCACTGCAGGGCTTAGGGTTGTTTTAGGGTGGGCAGAGAGTTGGGTGTGGAAATAATCTCTACCCCTGTGCCACCTCTGACATTTTGGACCATCTGTGTTTATTTCACTTTTTTTTTTTATTGTGATAAAATATATAGAACACAAAATTTGCTCTTCAAACTTTGTTCTTTTAAACTTTTCATTGAAATATTCTGTTCTAAAAATGCTACAGTATAGTATGTATATATATACATATATATGCATATATATATGGTTATGTCGTTCACCATCAAGTTTAATTACTATTTTTAAATTTCTTTTACAGAAATATCTCCTGTCGAACATATTCTTTTTCTTTTCTCTCTCTCTCTCTCTTCTTTCTTTCTTTTTTTTATGTTACCAGTGATGGAACTCTGTAACATATTCTTTTTCTTTTCAAAAATTTCACAATACTGTGTTCTTGATCAAGATGCCAAATACACAGGTACATATGCTCAGTTTGTGCAAAATTGACTGAGCAGTTTACGCCCAACTTGGACCATTGTTTTGACAGCATCCTTTGGTCGCATTCCCTCTGCATTGTTCCCTCGGGGGCTCACAAATCCCGAGGGATGCCTGCTGTGAGTGAGGGCACCCGTTCAATATGGTGTCTGTGCTTACACTTACAGCCACTTAAGAAAAGAAAATGGGCAGTGACATCATTCAAGTGTTATGCCTTTGATAGTTACAAATTTTCTTATACTTACTTTTCTTACCAAGTAGTAACAGGTACACCTGCCACATGGGAAGGGAAGGTGGCTTCAGACGGGTGTGTCCCCAAGACCGCAGTGCTCTTAGTCCACTGCTCGGTGCCCCTCCCAGTAGGTTCTGATTCCAATCTTCTCCCACAGTCGTCATTCAGTTGCATTGTCAATGGCTGAATGCATTTTGAGATCTTTTAGGGAAAGAGGCTGATGGTCAGAATCGCTACTTCCTGAGTCCAGGCAGCAGCCGGGCAGTGCCAGGCAGGCTTGAGCCAGGCACGGCGTCTCCACATCTGCTGCACACCCCAGCTTCCCAGCTCTCTCCGACATCAGGACCTTGTACTTGCCAGGGAGGCACTTGTGCCACTGAGCTATCTCCCCAGCCCCCAGACTTTTTTCTTATTATTTCCTAAACATGCAGCATATCAATGACTTATATAGCATTTGTATCACACATGGTATTATTAGTATTCCAGGGATGATTTAAGTTATATGAGGGGATGTGTTTGTTAGAGACAAATACCACACTGTTTTATATAAAGGTAGCCATGGAAAGTGCTGGAGTCGATTCCCCTGGGGTACCGGAGGGTGGCTGTAACGTGGGCAGTATCTGCCTGCAGTTTCCCTTTCAAAGATTTTGCTTAACCAGCGGTCACCTACGACTTGGAAATAATGCTCTAGTGCAATAGGAAATGAGGATATCTTGAGAAAGACAGTTGAATGGTATTCACATAACTTTTATTACAGAACAATTGCAATTGTTCTGTTTTATCAATAGTATTATTAATATCACATATGAATAAAACTACCTTGGGTATTTATGCGCAGAAAAGGCATTAATTTTTATGGAATTTGATGTGGCCTCTTGGTTTGGTCATCTGCTGGGGATCTTGAAATATATTCCCTTGGGAAGGAGGGGACCTGCCAGGGAACTATCTGACCAGTGGCCAAGAGGAATGTCCTATTACTACTACATACTTTAGTTATATGTGGGCTTACTCTGCAGGGACTGTGCAAGACTTTTTATCCATTGTGTCATTTAATTCAGACTAGCCCTGCAGAATGAACCTACTGCTGGACTTAGTATGCCCAGCCTTCCACTGTAACCCCCTGTGGCTCTGAAGTCCCCTGTGGCCTCCAGCAGGCAGGGGGTGTAGAGTCTGACATGCCATCTTGGGAATGCTCTCCATGGGAGGAAAGCAGCTCTCAAACACAACCAGGGGACGGATTTCTTGAGGAAGCACCCAGAGGCAACTGCCCAGTGCATTTACTAATATGGACTGTCTTGGTTGCTAGGAAGTGCTTTGTTTCAAAAACAGCTGGTGCTTTTCCAGCAAGAGATTTGGCGCTGGTCATCAGGATGCTTAAGATGCTGCCAGGAGAGGAGTCCTCCGGAACAGCTGGGACATGGTTCCTCATCCCTGCTGGTGCCCAGATATGTATGCCTGGGGCAGAGAGACAAGGCAGGAGACCAGCAGGAAGGGAAGGTTCCTCATCCTTTCTTTAAATACTGACGGTTAAAGCTGAGAGCACATTTGAAAACGCAGCTGAGTAATCGGTTAAGGAGAGAACTGTATCTGAAAAGCCATCGTCACGCTTGGGTCCCTGAACTCTACCCACGTACGCAATCAGGGGCTCCTGTGTTAATATGTAAGACACTGGAGGTAGGGGGTAATGCCAGCAAGGTGGCCAGGGACAATCCACATTTTGTTTTTAGCTAGTATTCACTGTGGGACAGGCATTGCTTTTGCATTTCTTCTGTACTGAACTGCAGATCCTCATGAGATCCCCTGAGCAGGGGGTCCTAGTATGCCGTCTCTTCTATTGTGATGAATATAGACTCAGAGAGGTCAAATACATTGCTCAGTCTTACAATCAGGAAAAGACTGAAGCTCCAAGTACAGGGAGAAAGTTTTTCCTTCCAAACAGGCTTAGGATGGTTCCTGGGCCATGTGTGGCACACATGTACGCCTGTAAGGGTGCATGTGCGCGTACATGTGTGCACGAGTGTGAGTGTGAGAGAAGTGTTCTGTGCTCTGGGAAAACATGCTTTTGCCTATAGAACTCTCATTAAAAATTTCCTGGCTTTCCCAGTCTCGGGGGACCATTTGTCCTTTGACACCAGAGCTTCATTTATCACTTGCCATTTCTTATCAGCCCGCAGTCCCTGGAAAGCTATTTCCCTTAGAAGATGGATGGGGACAGAGCTTTCTGGGGAGAGAGAACATTCTGTCTCCACACTCCCTCTGCCGAGTGTCGGCAGCAGACGTGTATACACTGTCGCTGGAGCATGAGGTGCTGCTCAGAGTCTGGTTTGTAGACTGCTTTTATTTCTTGGCTTGGGAGCAGATTTGGTTTCTATCATTCCATACATTAAAGCACGCATTTCTTTCTGCGAAGGGAAGCTAAAGGTGAACGGCAGAATCTCAGTTTCTGGAAAGCGACCCTCTATTTGTTCAGGGGAGGCTACGTGAGGTGACTTTATTATTTTGGATGCTTTTAGCACATTTTATTTGCCCTCTAAATTTGGCCATGTTTGGTACCAAAGAATCACCTCTCCTTAAATAGATAAAACACCTCCTGTGGGTGTGGCGACACTTTTGAGTTCTTTGCTCAGAGCTCAGGACTCCATGCCAAGGGGCTTTAGAAGCTGGCCTAGTCTGCAGAGGCTTCCAGTACGAAGTGTAACAGACTGGGGTGCTTAACCACAGGAATTTATTTTCTCATGGTCTGGAGGCTGGAAGTCTATGGTCAAGGTGTTGGGAGGGTGGATTCCTCCTGAGGTAGCCACTCCTTAGCTTTTATATGGCCGTCTTCTCTGGGTTGATTCACATGGTTTCTTCATTGTGTGTCACTAAACTAATGACATCTATTTTTTAATTTTAATTTGTTTGGGTATCAGGAATCGAACTCAGGACATTGAGTTTGCCAACCCAATCACTTCTCATAAAGATGTTGGTGTATTGGCTGAGGATCCTCATGAATGACCTAATTTTACTTTCAATTCTTCATTGAGAACTATTTCAAAATACAGACACATACTGCCATACTGAGTCTTGAGTTTCAGTGTGTGTCGTTCTAAGGGACTTGACTGACCCTTTGCGGAAGCTGAGGGTGACACGCGCTCTCGGGGAGCCTCTGCTTCGGTAGTGGGTGAGACAAGCCCTAGCTACAGGGGCTCCGCAGCAGCGCTGCAGGGGAGCCCAAGGCGCAGCGTGGTCGGGCTGCGGCCAGATCTTGCAGACGGAACAAGACGTTACGCCGGGCATTCGGAGAAGGTGAGGCCAGAGTTGGGCTCAGCTTCTGAACTGCAACGGGCCTCTTACTCCCCTTTTGCCCCACCTCCTGCTCTAAACAAATAAGGTGCTTTCAGGCTACAAAAAAGAGACCAGAGCGAGGCCATGGGAAGTATCTATTTATGGACTCAGATAGCTACCGGATCATTGTTCAAAAGTTCATGTGCTCAGGAGTATATTTTATAATTTTAAAAGTGATTACTGGGATTTTCCCTGCTACTTAAAGGAAACCGATTCTTATATTTTAATAAAATGGAAAACAAATGATCCATGGCCCACGGTCCTCCAGTTAAGAATTCGCATGTCCTGAGGAAATGTTCCTTTTGTTTGTTCTTTGCACTTAATATAACAAATGCACTTAAATTTAGCAACTGGATTTTCTTTGACCTCAAAAATCTATGAAACCCCAAGCTCCAAGTATGAACCGCTTTTTTCTTTCCTATTTTTGTCTCCCACCTCCAACATATCCATATTTTCTATTGGATTCACCAAGCCAAGCGAAGGCTCTGAGCAGGGGAAAAAATAGTGGCCTGCAAACCTCCTTCCAAACATGTTTAGCGAAGGCTTTCTTATTTTAACCTTTCATTTTGATTTATTGAGTATTCGGAGTTGGTCCCAGGATCCATCCCAGCAACCCCGGGCTGTGGAGATAAATATCCTTGCTGACTCTAGGCTGCGTTTGGCAATCCACCCACGGCTAGTTTTTACTGCACCCCTAAGGAAATAAGAGCACTGTGTATTCTAGGGAAAAAAAACACCCCTTTCAAGCACCCCTCTTGCCACGGCTCTGTGTGCGCGCCGTGTGGCGCTCCTCGGCGGCCGTGAACAGTGGTCTTCTGTGGAGCTGCCGCTCCTGTCTCAGGCAGCCGACTCAGTGTCTGTGTGGGGAATTCCTGTTCCTGGCCCAAACCCACAGGCCCTCGCTTGCAAAGGCCACAGCACACACTCTCTTTTTCTTGCTTGGATAAGAATCTATGCCCTGAAGACTCTTTCACCAGAGTCTAAAAATGAGAGGAGACAGGGGGAGAGAGAGGGAGGGAGAGAGAGAGAGAGAGAATGGAGGAGAGAAAGAGAGAGAGAGAGAGAGAGAGAGAGAGAGAGAGAGAATGGAGGAGAGAAAGAGAGAGAGAGAGAGAGAGAGAGAGAGAAAGAGAGAGAGAGAGAAGGGGAGAGAAACAGACATAGGGAGACAGAGAAGGGAGGAACAGAGGGAGAGACAGAGACACACAGAGACAGAGAGAGAGAGAGGCAGAGAGGCAGAAAGACACATAGAGACAGAGATAGAGACAGACAGAGACAGACAGAGGCAGAGAGAGAGATAGAGAGAGACACAGAGAGAGAGGCAGAGACAGAAAGACAGAGAAAGAGACAGAGATAAAGAGACAGAGACAGAGACAGATAGAGACCCACAGAGACAGAGAGACAGAGACACAAAGACAAAGACAGATACAGAGAGAGAAAGACAGAGAGAGAGGCAGAGGGAGGTTTTCATGTGTGACTGTAAAATCCAACTTGGTATTTATACAGCAGTTGTTTCCCTGGGCAGTAGAGTTAGTCTTAATAATATCCCTGCCCCTTGTGCTGCTGGAGTAGAGGTCACCTGTCCCCTGTGTCCGTAGGTGGGGGGCTGCCCCCACCACATTTCACACTTAGCCCTCTCCCCAGGGCCTCACTCTGGTGTCCAGGAAGTTGCCTGCTGGCTTGTTTGACCAGAGCTCTGTCTGGAAAGACTTGTGCCTTTTCAACCTGCCCAGGAAACCTAGTGCAGGTCTCAGAGCCATACCCTTGTGTCTCAGAGTAGACGCTGTCTCAGAGAGCCGTGGGTTTGGACGCAGCCCAGGCTGTGTCACACCTGCCTGTCCCTCACAAGTGAAGCCCCTCTGCTCTCCTCTGAGGAGAGCTTTTGGAAATGAGCTCCACACAGGCCATGGCCCATGCAGCATAGGGTGTAGAGGTGAAGAGAAAGCCTGTGACTCTGAAAGTCACTGCTTCTTCTTCTTTTTTAATTTTTAATTTTTTTAATCTTTCAAAGAGAGTACAAAATAGCATTAAAACAGAAAAAAATCACAAGTGATACAGAATTTTACTTAACAAAATAATATGAATTTTGCAGTGTTCGTTGTAATGCACAGTATTGTCTTCCCACGTCTTCCATTCATGTCACCAGATACATCCATGCAAAACTGGAAGAAGCCGCTTCTTCCTGCAGGTTATGCTGAGAACCATTTGACAGACAGAGGAGCCATGTGAGGCCTGTGGCCTCTGTACCTTCCCTAGAACCTTGGCATCTCCTAAGGGAGTTAAGAAAAAAACAGAAAACTCCTGAGCTCTTCCCCAGAGGAGCACAACTCATAAACCTGCTGGGGAAGCACCCAGGGAGAAACAGTTCCTGAAAGCTCCAAGTGTGGTCTGACTTCACTGAGATTTGGTATTTATTTATTTATTTATTTATTGTCTTCTGAGACAGAGTTCTGCCATGCAGTTCAGGCTGGCTTTGAACTCACTTTTGCCATGCTGCCTTCCAACTCCCTGTGTCAGCCTCTCGAGTGCTAGGGTTACGGGTGTGTACCACCATTTTTGGCCATGGGATCCATTTATTTGGATGAATGTTGATGAGCTGTGTGGCCCTGAGAAAAAGCTTGAGTAGGAAGAAAGACATAGGAGGGAAACACTTCAGGGTCCAGCCGGTTCCTGTGCCTGTCTCTTCTTTGGAAAACTCCTATAGTGCCATCTGACATAAGACCCTAGGTTGTCATAGAGCCAGCTGTTTCCAAGAGGCCCTTGCTGCCAGCTCAGGGCAAAGCCCAGGGCCAGGGCAGTAGTCTCCATGCTCCAGGATGTGCTTTCCTCTGCAAAAGGTGCTGTGGGTGTCCTCGTGGTTCTAGCACAGCCCCTTGGGAGACTTCATTCTGGTGACCAGGCATATGACAACTGTTAGGCTCACATACTCTCCTCTATTACCTTGGGAACCAAAACCTTCTTTGTCAGAGGGAATTCTTTGGCTAATCTTGGTCTTATACACTTGAGTTAGAGCCCCTGGCTCTGGGGAAGTGCTGCCTCAAACAGGCTTGGATATTTCTTGACCTGCATTCATTTCGAGTACTTATATAAACAAGTTAGTGATAATATTTGACTGAATAACAAGATATACAAACAAGTACCTGAATGCCCAGAGAGAAAAGAAAGTGGAGGAGGTACACGTTAGGTTAACTTTGAGACTCATGAATGTACATTGATAAAATATCTGAGTTCTATTTTAATTTCTTTATTCAATCTATTATCTACATGACTTTGTTTAGAGTAGGTAAACCAAATTATTTGTTATTCAATTATTCGGTTATACTTAATCATTTAGGAAAGCTTGGCTGAATTATCTTATATTTTAATGCCTCTCTGCTTTCTTTGGAAAATTAGGAATTCACTCTAAGACTAACAAAATTCCCCATGTCTCAGAAATTCTGTAGTTCTTGTTAGATAAACAACACACAAAACTAAATGATCAATCAAGAAGCAAAAGCAAGAGCAGAGCCCTAGGGTGGGCAGCGGCGGCGAGCGGGGAGGGAGACGCAGACGCAGGGGCGGAGCCTGCCCACGTGCAGAGCTGCCATGGCTGCAGGTGGCTGGGGTAGAAAGGTGCACCTCTGCCTCAGAAGGGTGATGGGTCAAGCTTCTTTTCCTCTTCCTAGCACAGCAGCAAGACATCACAGCTTCTGTGCATTCAATAAGCACCAGAAGTCTCCGAACTGTGGGGAGAAGAAGGCAGACAAGTGGGGGATGCAGGATCTGGAGGGACGACATTGAACAACTGGCGCCGTGGGCTGAAAGTTCACGTTCTTCCCAAAACTTACATGTTGAACGGTGCCCCTAACGAGGATGGCATTTGAAGATGGATGTGGCTCCGTCAGGAAGCTGAGACAGTGTGATGGGGTTAGTGTCTGTATGAGAGAGGACAAACCAGGCTCCATCCCTTCCACCACGTGAAACGCCAGCCAGAAGAGAGCCCAGCTGGCCTAACAGGAAGTAGAGCCTCATCAGACCCTGCATCTGCCATCACCTTATTCTTGGACTTCCTGACCTCCAGAACTACGAGATATACACTTTTGTTGTTTATGAGCCACACAGCTTATGCTATTTTCTTACATAGCCACTGGGATAAGCAAAGACAGACATTAGGAAGCAGGATGAGTGATGCGGTGTTACTGTGACAAATACCTCAACATGTGAAGTGGCTTTAGAACTTCTTGAAGGACACCGGCTAGAAGAGTTTTGAAGTTCATTCCGGAAAACCCTACTACAGACTCTTCGGATCACAAGGGATAATAAGAGAGCAGCTTGAGATATTCTACGCACATATATTCTCAATGTAGATGAAATGGACCGATGCCTTGAAAAAAATCGCTACAATTTACCCATTCAGAAATATGTAATCTGAATAGCCCCATAATTCTTACGGAAATTCAATTTGTAATTATAAACCTCCCCCAAAAGAAATCTCTAGGCACAGATGGTTTCTGTGGAAATCACCTTGAATCCTTTACAGAAGAATTAACACAAATTATATACTATTTATCTATTCTAGAAAAATCAAAGAGGAAAAGGCCTTTTCAATTCAGCGTACCGAAATCAAAACCAGACAAACGGTGCAATAAAAGAAAACTATATACAAATGTCTCCCATGAAAATGGACTGAAAATCCTGAAGGAAATATTGCTAAATAGAACTGGCAATGGCACAGTGATAAGTAAAATAGATCAGCAGAAACTTGATTTGAAAATTCATTAAAGTTATATATGCCGTATTAACAGCACAAAGAGGAAAACATTCTATGATGATATCAGTAGATGTACAGTGAGCACGTGGTAAAACTTAACAGCACTTCATGGCAAAAACTCTCAGAATAGGAATGTAGGAAACGCTTCTACGATTCCATAAAAAGCATCTACTAAAATCCCACAGTCACATCTACAAATGACGAAGCACAGACTGCCTTCCCGTCAGCCTGGGAACCAGCCTAGTGGGTTCATTCTCACTGCTTTTATTTAATATAGCACTGGAAGGTCTGTTTGCTGAGATAGGCAAGAGAAGAACATAAAACCCGTAAAGATGAGAATGGGAAAAACAGAATTCTCCTTTTTCTACAAATGCCATAATTGTCTGCTTATCAAATCTCACAGTCTCTGCAAACACTCTTAGAACAAAGTGCATTCAACAAATGTACAGGATACCAATATCAGCACACAGAAATTGATTTCATTTCTTTACACCAACAGCATCATATGAACAACAAAATAAACAGCATAAAACTACTTACATGAACTGCATGCTGGAGCCTGTAGAATACAATGAAAATTAAAGAACTAAATAAATAGAGAGGCACACCATGCTCCTGAGGTGGGAGAAGTATCAGTTTTACCCAATTTGAAACCCATATTTAGGGGCCAGCAAGATGGTTTAGCAGTCTAAAGCATCTGCTTAGGAAAGCATAGACAACTGCAAGGACTGGGTTTCAATCCCGGCACCACATGCTGCACCAGCCCCTCCCCCAGGGCAGGCTGAGCTTTCTATAATACAAAAAAACAAAACAAAAACAAAAACAAAAACAAAAAAATCCATATTTAATACAATCTGATCAAAATACTAGTAAGAGATCTTATAGCTCTATACAGTGTTATTCAGAAGTTTATATAGGGAGCTGAGGAGATAGCTTGGTGGCACAAGTGCCTGCCTGGCAAGTGCAAGGTCATGAGTTTGAACCCTGATGCCCCCCACCCAAAAGAAATAAACACCCAAAGTTTATATGAAAGAGAAAAATTAATATGAGCCCAAATTATAACTCAGTGTTAACTTAAAAGCAACAACAAAACTCCAAAATTATTAAGAAAATTTCTGAAAGACACTGGAAATATGTAGAAGAAGATAAGCACACTAAAAACGAGTTCTTTCTCTATGTTTTTTTTTTTTTTTTATTACTGGCCATCAGGTGAATGTGAATTATAGGTACAGGAAATGTCTATATCCATATTATCCAATATCTATATCAGAATGGTTACAATACATGACATCAAATATTCATGAAGATAAAGAAAAATTCGGCCGGGCATGGTGGCACACACTTGCAATCCCAGCACTTAGGAGATGGAGGCTGGCAGATCATCGTGAGTTCGAGACCAGCCTGGGCTACAAAAGTGAGCTCAAGGTCAGCCTAAACTGCATAGCGAGACTCTGTCTCAACAGGACGAAAAAAAAATGCTGAAGAAAAACCCAGCCACATGTATGTCAGAGGAGAATTTCAGCTACCATAATTACTTTTTCCTTAGTTCCATGGAAAAACCTGTGCTCACATATTCCTGGCAAGGTTAGTCATGGTAGTCTCAGACTAGGAACAGGCGACTCATGAAGCAAACCTGGAGACACTCATACCACGCAGTGCGCTCCACAATACACATGTGGGAGCTGTCGATATGAAAACACCCAGCACAAGGGTCCACGGAAATAGCGAGGGAAGGAGCTGGTGTCTCAAGGTTCTACTCTCGCTCCATGACTCTGCCTATGCAGTAGTGATAAAATGACTCAGTGGGCCTGGGGAGATGGCTTGGTGGTCTAAGAGCCTGCCTGGCAAGTGCAAGATCACAAGTTCAATCCAGGGTACAGTGTGCTATGCTGGCCATCAAAACCAGGCATGGTTGTGCACACCTGTAATCCCAGCACTTGTGAGGCTGAGACAGGAGGATCACTATGAGTCCGAACTGCATAGTGAGATCCTGTGCCAAATAAGTAAATAAATAAGATTAAAATGATGATGTTACAGTGATAGAGAACAGATGAATATTTGCCAGGGCTTAAGAATGGGAAGAGGGCAAGGGACATGGGTCTTATTATGGAAACATGATAGGACAGAAGGTTGTGGTGGTGCAAATGTTCTGCTGCTTGGTTATACCCATGGGGAAAAGGTGCCAAGCATTTTTCTCTTTGCCTCTGTCCAGTTTCTATCCAGGAGCTGGCCCTCGCCGATTTTCCCTTGCAGTCATTTTGGCCACAATTGACTCATGTGCCATTCTTGGTAGAACAACAACCTTGGGGCAGAAATGAGTGACGCCAGCAGTGTGGACCTTGGGACGGGACACTGAGGGTGTTTGCTGCTGAGAGGGCTGTGCCCAGAATGCACCAGTCCCGTCTCCGCGTCAGAGACATGCTAGGTGCTGCGCCATGGGCTGACGACAGTGCTGTGCAGCATGCGTGGCTGTGCCCAGTGTATGGAGGAGAATGACCTTCCCAAAGGCGAACTCACACATGCCCCTAAGCCAGGAAGGGCAGGGACCCAAGGGAGGAGACTTTAGGAACACAACCACCTGCCTTCTCAGTCAGAATCTGGCTCTTGACTGTGGTTATTTTAAATAACTCTTTAAATTATAGTTATTAATTGACTTGCTTATTCATCATTTCTGATGAAAGGCAAGATGTTCTGCCAGCGTGACTACTGGTTTTGGGTGTGGGTGGGTGGGAGTTAATCTCTCAGCAAGGTTCTGGGACCACTCGGCTCCTTCCATGGTTCAGCCTTTCCACTGGCAATGGTGTAGGTAGAATCCTCACAAGGGTAGAGGGAGCATGGCACACCAGGGAGAGCCTTCCCTCTGAGCAGATGCCGAGCTGGCTCTCCGAGGCTGTCCTGGGTACCAGACATGAATGGTTTTCAGTTCCATCTTTTGATCACTCTCTGTCTTTGAGGTTTGAGGGCACTGACCATCCATGTGTTCCTACCCCGGGGATCCTTGGTGAGCAAAGAGCTAATTACAACTGTGGTTGCGGATTTCTCAGCAGAGTATTCCAACCCCTAAAGATGGCTCCCCATGCTAGAGAAAAATAAGTTGAAGATGTAGGCGACATGGAAAAATCCTCTTCCCTCTACTGTCGTCTTTTTGTGTAAATGGTGGATTCCGTTTTGTTGCAACCAGGATTCTAAGGACTGACTCTTCCAAAGGCCTCAGGACTTGGTCACTGGGTGGTTTGTGCTCAGCGAATGTTTGCCAGCCAACTGTGGGTGAGGCTGGCATTTTTTTTGCAGAACCCAGCTATTAGGAGCATTCAGATGTGCAGATAGTACAGATTAATGATTATTTAAAGGCAGCAAACCCCAAATTTAACCCAGTTTCTTTTTGCTGTGCTCTTCAAAGCAGTTCTGGTTTGGTTTAAGTATCTGTTATGGGAAAGGGTTTGGAGCAGGTCATATTTTATCTGTAATGCTTCCCCATCTTGGGTTTGCCGGCAGTGTTTCCAGTCCCCCTGGCTATCTCTAGCAGGCTAGACTAAATAGTATGATTGTATGTCTAAAACACGCATCAGAGGTGGAGAAATGAGAGAAGCAGGAGGGAGACTTTTAAATGTTCTTCAATGCTTAAATGCATTGCAATCTTTAAAAATAAATATGATATATATCAGGGATCCTATCACCAAATCAGCCTCTGTGTGTGTGTGTGTGTGTGTGTGTGTGTGTGTGTGTGTGTGTGCATGTGCACATATTCCAGAGCCCCTCTGTGAGGAAGGCTAACAGGCAGCTTTGGAGACTCCGCAGTCCAAGTCAGTCATTCTTCCGTGTAATTATTCCTGAACGAATCGCAGCACTGCCCATGGGGTGTGTGCTCACTCCAAGATCACAGTCATTCCTTTCTGAAAGGATTCATACAAGGGAAAGCTATCTAAGGCCAAGCCAGGTTGCTCAGCAATATTATATGTTTACTTAGTTAATTTGTTTATTTATATCATAGCTCCTAGGACTTCAGGCATTAAGACTAATGTATAAGAGGGTTCACTGTGTTTCTCTGAAGTTTACAGTAGGAGAATATTTTCCATTAATTATACATTCTGTGACGTGCATATGCTGTTTGGGGTCATATTTGTACTATCATAGGATGGCTTTCATATCAAGACTTAATTTCCATTTCAAGAATGCCAAACAATCTTCCTTATTCTTATCTCTGCTCATCACAAATAGTTGCCTTTTATTCTTTGCTTTAATTTGTTCTATCAGTGCCCTAATAATTTAAATGAGAACACTCAGTATTAACAGACTTTTTAGAAGAGAATTAACCAATTTGAGGAGGTCTGTTCTGAGCATGGAGCACTGGGCCTTTCAGTGAGCTCCATGCTCAGAATTTTTCAAGTTGCAAGATAAGGTCTTGCAAGGTCGCCAGGTTGCCTAGGTGGAACTTGAGTTGGTGCTCTTTCTGCCTTGGCTTCCCAGAATTCCAGCATGACAGGCCTGAGCCACGTGCTTGGTATGCTCCTAAGGCGTGCAGATCGATGGCTATGCTCCCAAGGCATTCCAAGGAAAAAGAAAGCAACCCTTCAGCACAGCAGCCTGTAATGAATTTTCTACAATGAAAACTTTTTCTATTCAAATAACAGAAATATTACTTTGGGAGGAAGAGAGAGGAAGGGAGATAAAAGGAAGGGAAGAGAGAAAAAAGAAACTCAGAAGGCACAAGAGGTAATGGAAAATCCATTTCCTTATTTTTATGCATTATTCTTATTGTTTTAATTTCAAGAAATGTTTGCAGAAAGGTATTGTTAATCTATGAATATTGTAAGACGTAAAAATACCTTTCAGTTAACCTAGAAAGTGATGGTGGTTCCTTTTACAAATAAAAATATTACCTGCGTGTTTTGTGTAACTTGTGTGAGTTCAACCGTGCACTTGGTGTTGTAGCCCTGCTCCTTCTCATTGAGCTTCTTCCTGGCTTCCCTGTCTCAGGACCCTGACGTCATGCTTGCTGCCTCTCGCGTAATACAGTGGTTTATTTATTTTGTCCTAACGGACTCGCCATTTCTCCCGTTCATGGGCACATTTGCATACTCCTTCTCCACTAGGGATTGACCTCGAGTAACCTGGGCTTTGAAGTCCACCAAAGCCCAGGAGGCCGCCCTGCCACAAGTCACGTGGCTTACATGTACATTCTCTGGAGCACCGAAGTGTTTGTCTTTTGACCCAGCCTGATTGTGTGGCCTAGTTTTCTGTGTTGACACAAATGATTCATGATTTTCGTGTCTGAAATCAAGGGTGCAGACCAATGTACGCTGTCCAGATATAAGTAACCATGCGCGGGCTTCTTCAGTCATGGAGGTGCAGATGCGCAAGGAGACAATGATGTCTTATGAGAAGAAGTGCACACTTCCCAGCTCCCAGGTCCTGTCGACTCCATGCTAATTAACAAATAATGTTTGACGTTCTTCTAGGGTGAGGTGACTCTTGGTTGTCCTGTCCTGGCTGTGTAGTACAGGAAACCCAAATTCTCTAGAAGTCACAGTTCGTCTATGTGGAAGAGGTCCAAGAATCCTCATCCTGACTCCTGACCCGCCCTCCTGGTGAAGGTTGTTAAAGTCTTCCAAGCCTTAGTTTACACATCTGTACAATGGGAAAGAAAATAATTCCTTATTAATCAGATTTAGGATTATTTCATCAGATCACTGGGCCCAAACTTTGTCACAGTGCCTGGTGTCAAGTGACTGCTGCATGTACCACAGTAGCTGTATTGTTTAGATCTTTTTTCTTACATTCTCAAATAAATACTTTCTGTAAGTGACAGCTTATCACAGACATAATAAAACTTCAAGTTCTAAATGCTTTCAAACTTCTTAGCAGCAGCAGCAGCAACAGCAGCAGCAGCAGAATCCCCTTTACTGACAAATAAAATCATTATCAAATGGAAAGCATGCAATTTAAGACCATAGATAATAAAAATGACAATTTCTATTTCATTAACGGCACTTTGAAAGATGCCATCTCTACAGTCGGTGCATTAAACATCTTATGTACAGAGAAGTCAATTTCTCCTAGAGATTTTACAGCCCCATAACTACAGGGTTTCTTCTTCTCATAGTTGTCATCCTTTGAGTCTTCTAAATACAGGACATTGTTATCAACACATTAATGATGCTTTTATAATTAGTGTAAATCCTTAAAATTATGACTTCTATGTTTTATATGTCAAAAGTCTAGCAAATAATAATCTTTGTGTATGTCTGCAATCATATACAAATGCCCCAACGAAGAGATCTTTGTGACCATGGTCTTTTTGCACAAAACATGTCACAAAAATCTTAAGCTTCAAATTGACTTAATAGGCAGTATACTTGTTTTGGATATTTAATATTAATCAGAAAGTGACTGTAACTGCATTTATGTAGCAGTTAGATTGATCACCATACTCTTATAATGTCCATGGTTTTAATTTTGCATGTATTCTCAATAATATTACGCCATTTAATGTCTGTACCCATGAAAGTGCTTTGTAATCCTCAGCATGCTTTACTTCAAAAGATCACTGGCAGGAAACCTAGGACTGTTGTACTTTGAAGAATGTCCTTGTACCTATTGCTTTGGGGCCTTAGATATGCTCCTTTTCATATTTGGTTGTCCTTTATCACCCTTCCTCGTCACTAACTTGGATTGAAGGTCACTATCCTTTCATTATTTTACATACTGTCACCATGCCTTGTTGGTGAGAATTAAACTGGTGCAGATATTGTAGAGACCCTTATAGAGATTTCTCAAAAAATTAAAACTAGAAATTCCATTTGCCTCTTCTGTTTGACTTCAAGGAATCTTCCTGGAAGAGTGAAAATCATACTATAGTGATTCCTACACACACCTGCACGCAGCGGTGCAATTCCTAGTAGCTAAGTCCTAGAAGCACACTATATGGTCAAAGACAGATGAATGGATAAAGAGAGCATGGTGTTTATACACCAAGGATAATTACTGTGTCACAAAGAAGGATAAAGGTCAGGTAGGTAATGGATGCACCCCAGGGCCACAGTGCCGAGTGAAATAAATCAGTTGCCCAAGTTTAAATATCATCACATGGTTTCTCTTAGATGAGAAACCCAAGAGAAAAATAAAAAGCAAAATAAAGGACAGACACGAAGGAGTGAAAAGATCATTTTCAAATGGCAAAAGGAATAAGGGATAGAGTGGGAGGGAGGGAAGAGAAAAAGGATGTAAAAGAGAGAATCAAGTGAAAAATGGAAACAGAGCTTCACCCAGTGGCAAGGGGATTGAGAATTACTAGTCATTAAAGGAATAATTTTTGGCTCAAATTTGCAACAAATGTCATAGAACGTGCAAATCCTATATTTAACCATGAAGCCACCTTTAATCTAATCTTGTTTTACTTTTGTGTGGGGTGATGACTCCGGGTCAGAATGCGCCCAGTGGCTCCTGAAATCCTCTCACCCAGGAGCACTGCACAGCGACACGGACCCTCTCCAGGGAGGTGGATGAGGAAGGTGGGTCAGGATGGAGGCAGAGAAGGGGTCCTGGGGACCTCCTCCAGGGAAAGAATGCGGTTGGAAGGTTGTGACTTTAATTGAATAGATAGTCCTGTTATATCATGGTAACTGAGAAAGGCAAACGGCTCTACTAGAACTTGTAGAGGGAGGCTCAGGAGTGGGCTTAGGCTCAAGCCCTGGCTCTGCTCCTCCTCAGTATGTGAGCATAATGTCTATGTTACTTGAATGCAGCTTTACTTGGTGGATTGAATCCACCACTTCAAATTTGAGGAGTTCCCAGCATCAAATAAAGGCTGACAGCATAACAATGAAGTTGAAATCGTTTCTCATTGTTAAATGGAGATTTCTACTTAGTAATAGTGTGATCTCTTAACATCATTGCTTTTTGTAGATACTTTGTTTTAAAGTGGGTTTTTGAGCCATTTACATTTGTGTACTAATTGCTTTCCGTAAAGCTTGAGTTGAATCATTCGAAAGGGACATGACCAATTTTGAAAATATAAATTGATATTCTAGATAAAATCGGCACTTGATGTACAACTTGTATCATTAGCTAAACAGCTGAAGTATGCAACATGTCTTTCAGTTTTCCTAAAAGTTGTCTTTTGTGTGTTTTCTCTTCCTTGGAAAACTTAGGAAATGTTGAACCAGTGCACAGTCGCCAATCCCTCACTGACAGAAAACTCTGTTCCTTTTCTACTTCTTCCATTCTCTTTTCTCTGTTAATTTTGTCATGTAGTCTCTCTTTCCTCTTTCTCTTTCTCTCTGTCCTTTTTCTCCTCTCTCTCTCCCCTCACTCCTCTTTCTCATTTTTCCCTCTCCTCTCCTCTCCT
>PVKN010010830.1:0-22251 GCA_004027915.1 Capromys pilorides
GCAGCTCTCCAGGCCGTGAGCACCCATCTCAGTGGACGTGAACAGCAGCTGAAGGACACTGGCCTATGTGCCTGTGTGCGGTGGGACAAAGGCGTGCTCGGCTTGTCCCAGCAAGATAAGCACAGTTTGGGGAGTTCTGTGGGTAAAACCATCTGTGGGGATTCAGGCAAGGCCCAGAGGGATCCACTGCTTACCAAAGCCACACGAGCCTTGGCTGGAGTTGTGCCCAAACATTCAGTCCTGAGGTCGAGCAGGCAGGCAGACCTGGGCCATCAGGCTGTCCCAGAAGGAGGTCTGGCTTCCAGGACAACAGTTTGGAGGTGGAAGGCAGGCAAGAAGTAGACGTGAAATCCAACTTCGGTCAGATCTCTTCAGATTCAAATATTGCTGACGCCCATTTTCAGCCTTAAAACACAATAACGGAGTGAGAGAGACACGACATTTCATAACAGAAATCAATTTTCTCAACCAAAATGCCATAAAGGAGCGCGGGGGCTCGCACGCTGCCAGTGCTCCTTCCTCCTGGAGGCTCTGCCTTGCTCCTTTGCCTGGGGAAGGCAACGCGGCGCAGGGCGGCAGACCTGCGAGTGGAGCCCGTGGAGCGCGTCTCCAGCTCTCGCTGCAGGAGAACGGACCTGAGGCTGCGGGGTCGGGCAGCGGCGTCCAGCTGCCGTGTCTTCCAGTTCTGCAGTGGGCCGCCCCTGCTGGAGCTTCCCGTCCCCGGACTCTACCAGACAGTACCTGGGCGTGGCCAGAGAACACCGTGTCACCCTCGCAGAGGACATCCTCCCCCTGTCCCAGGGCTCAGTGTCAGCTCCCACAAGCCTTTCGCGGCACTTGCCCCCGGCCGAGGCTCCTGCTGCCCGCAGCTGCGCGTCTCTTTCTTGCTCTTCTGTCACAGGTGCCAGAGCTTCGCCTGTCTGAGGTCGGTCCTCAGTGTATTCCCGCTCCTCCCCCTTCTCCTCCTCTTTGCCTCCCTTTTATCCTTCAAAAGTATGTCTTTGAATATTTAATGTCTTGAATATTTAATTCTATTTGCATGTTTTTGGAAGTCACGGATTGATGCATATGATAGAATTGGAACACGTGGTAACTCTCAGAGAAGGGGTTGATCTGTGTATTTTCAGCCCTAGCCACCAGATGCTTTTGTTTGAGCAGCCCATGATCTTGTTAGCATTAAGCTAAGGACTGACACAGCGGGCCTCTAGTTCTTGGGCAGTGCCCAGGAGGGGCTAATGACCCAGCTTGCATAGACTGGCACTAGAGGACCCTGGATCCACTTTGGAGCTCTGGTCAATTTGAGGTGAGAAAAATTGGACAAACTCTTACAAGCAACCTCCAGGCAGTTCTGTGTCTCCACTGGGGGTGAGGTCAGAAGCAGGCTGGCAGAGGCAGGCAGGGGACTCGGGATGGCCTTTCCCTCGGGGCTCCCCTGGGGCTTATTTTTCCAGAATCCCTTAGCGGGATCTGCTGGAGGCTTTGCAGAAATGCTGAGCTAGAGCTCTGGGTCTCATTTCTAGTGCTCGCTGCAACTCACTGTGTTGCTGTCGCCAAGGCACGGCCCCTGCCCCATGCCCACTTCCCAGGCAGGCAAATGGACTGGTCCCCACTGCGGTGGGAAGCCCAGCTATGCAGCCTTGGCAGTGCCACCCAGTGCTGAAGTAAGCGAGGGATGCACAGAATGCGAGAGCCAAGGCCGCTTTTCCAGTCTGCTTAGCCACCTTCTGCACACTGGTCATTTCCAAAGCAAAGTCTTCTTCTAGGCATTCCATGGGTAAACCCCACGTACCTGGAAGACTTAATAAAGCACACTATTTGCTGCTGTACTCGAGGGTGGTTCCGTGGCGTGTTCATCTGGAAAGAAAAGCACGTTACTGAAGTCAAAACTTGCAAAGAAGATAGACTGTCTGCAAAAGAGCCCTTGGATATGTACATTTTCAGGAATGTGGTGAATATGTAGTGTTCTCTCAAAACATCAGCGCCCAGAACGGAATATTGCATTAAACATTTCCATCTAGAAATTATTTAGAGGGAAATAACGCAAGTGTCACTATTTCCAGTGTCTCGTCCTGACATCTCTCGTGAACTGAGTGAGAACACTAACCTTTAGGAAGAGGACGCTGGGCCACATGGAAGACGGGCACAGAAGCACAGCTGCTGGGGCGCAGAGCAAACGCAGCAGGCGCACTGCTCCCATAAAGTAAGCGTAATCATCTGCCGACCGTTGGCAGTGCCATAAAAATACCTTTTCCCCCCTTTCTGTATTCATTGCCACCAGTGCTGGGAAGAGAGTTCTAATGCTTTCTGCTTTTAATCTCTTTGTCAGCCATCAGCAGCTGGTGAAAAAAAAGAAAGAAAGAAGACAGAAGCACTTACGTTTGGCCTTCACATTATCCTGCCCCCTAATTGCACCGAGAGCGGACAGATGGATGGCCAGCTGCGGCCGCGCAGGACCAGGCCTCAAGGGACCGCACACAAAGTGGTGGCCGCCGGCTCTGGCCCGGCATGGCTCTCTTCAGCCAGCGCCACGCCCACTCACCAGGGAGACTCTGGTGGCTGCGACTCACGCCAGGAATGTTAATGTGGTCCTGTCTCTGCAGGCAGTGAGCGGTCGCTGCTCTGCTGTTTACTTCTTCGTGTGCCGTTCAGCAGCCATGCTGTGAGGAGGTGGCTCAACAGCAGGGCAGGGACAGTTGCTTCGAAGGCTGTCTGGACTCTCCGGGGAGGCATGAGAGGAAAGGCTTGGCCCTTTGTGGCGACTTCTGGGAGGCGCATGCCGCTAGGACAGCGCGGAGGCCTACTTCAGAAACAGGTGCCAAAATAGGCGTGGCCTTTCTCCCAAGGACATAGTGTCAGCCCCATGTCATGAACTCGCTGACTGTGGCACTGTTTTCCTTGTGAGTTCTGCAAGTCCCCAAAATGTGGCCCTTGGACAGGTAGCATCTGTACCTTAGTTACTTTTACCCGTTGCTGGGACAAGTACCCAACACTCACAATGAAGGAAGGAAAGGTTTATTTAGCTCACAGTTGCTGGAGGCTTCAGTCCATATTCGGCTGGCCCAAGGCTGAGTGGAACAGGGCAGAGAGCATCCAGTTCATGGCGGTGGAAGAGCAACAATCGCGACAGAGGTAACTGACCAGCCAGGGCGCAGAGAGCAACAACCAACATCTATCTCTCTGTCTCTCTTTGTATTACGTTCAGGCTCTCCACCTTAGCCTGTCCACCTTAGGCTACACCCATAATCCCAGCCGTACTCAGACCGATAACCCCATCAGTACTAAAACACATAATCCCAGTGGATCATGACTCAAGTCTCAAACTCTAGAAGTCCCTGCCCCATGATTGCATGAGGCTTTCAGGGGACAGCTAGGCATAAACCATAACAATCAGCTTACCTTGTGTGCCTGTCCCAAATGGCCACGCCCCACTGTGCTGCAAGGGGTGGAGCCCTGGCCCTGCGGCCAGCTCTAGCGCCCCTTCTGGTGCATGCTGAAGTTTGCACACTGCCCTTTTCTACCTTTTGCTCATTTCTATAAGCGTGCTGCCATTGTTACACAATGACAACGTTCCACATCATTATAACTTCTGTTCTCAAATTGATATTTGCGAAACATTTCATCCTACACCTCAGAGCACTCAACTACAATGGGGCAGGGAGCCTGCAGTACCCTGGCCTGTGGTGATGAGCCCAGAAAGACAGTGCGGATTAGGCTCTTCTAGCCTAAGAGCTTTTATGTGTACTGCATGGAAATGCAGAAATAGTATTTGCCGTGTCTAAACAGTACAGGACAGAATGATTGTCAGGGTCCCCAGAGGCTTGCCACATGGCCAAGCAGGGAGGCACCTCCTTTCTTCGATAAACACACTGTGAAGCGTAGGCCCAGTCTTAGAAACCTGGATTATTTGAAGCCAGCGTTCATGACCTAAAGCTGTACCTAGGGCTGCGTGGAATTCGCTATGGTCAGGTACAAGGCTGACTCCTCCCTAACAGCTTTTGCCGCCTCTGGACCTAGAAAGCCTTGTTTGTCCCACGAAACGAAGGAGAAAATGAGCATGTGTATACTTAGTTATTACCAGTACAATGTTAAGGGACAGCTAGCTAGGAATAGCCCAATTTGTTCATCTGAGAATTGGCCATTGTGAGGAAGTGTGACTTTAAAAGCTCAACTAAGTGTCACAGGATTTACCTGGTCCTGTAGATTTCCTCAGGATTCAAGGGGGGCTTGGTACTTTCGCTTAGAGCTCAGTGCTTCTAACCTGCCTCGGAAAGTGGGACCCGCGCACAGTCTCTCCTTGTGTGTGTCACAGAGTTAGCTCCCACGGACTGCGCTTAGTTCTGTCATGGTGTTAATGGCACCACTTGTGGATAAAAGGGGCTTCTGAGGAGAGGAGGGAGGTCAGGTCCATTGGCCATGATGACGAGCTCTTTCATGGCCAAGGTTGGTGAAGAACATGGGTTTGGAGACTGCCTTTCCCAGTCTTGGGAAGCCCTGCTTAGGGTATCCTAGCTAGTAGATTTCACAGTCCTTCCTTAGGCATATTTAAGTAATGCTGACCTCATTTGCCAACCTAGACAAACTGATTTCAACCTAATATAGTATTCTAGTAAGCAGGCACTTATATATCATAAATAAATAAATATATAAATATACCTGTAATAATTGTACATATATCTGGAATATGCTGTAATATTTTATTTTATTTTTTCTTTTTCTTTTTTTTTTGTATTTTAGGGGAGCAATGTTCAGGATCTCACTACTAGATCAGACTTGTCGTGCTCTGCCTGTTTATAGCCTCCCAAGAGCTAGGATTACAGGCGTGTGCCACCACGCTCAGTCTCAATTGGGGTCTCAATGCGCCCTGGGTGCGGGGCTGGTACAGCAGGCCCGGGGATTGAACCCCTGACCTCTGTACCTTCTTACAGGCACTTTAATCCACTGAGCTATTTGCCCGGCCCTTATGTGGTAATGTTTTAGTACATGAATACAATGTATAATAATCCAATCAAAGTGGCTAGGGTGTCTATATGGTGAATATTTAAGTTCAAAATAAAAGAGTCTAGCCAGTAGCAACCCTCAAAATGCTCCCCTTCAATTTGAGCATATTCAGCCCACCACTGCTGCCGCTTTCTGGGTAGGTCCGGACGTACGTTTTCATGAGCGTCATTAGCTGTGTTGCCGTGCTGCTCCTGGCCCTGACTGCTTTCAAAATGTTTATGGCAGTTTCTGTCAAGCTGGCTCCCACATCTCTGTCACTCCCAGCTCTCTCCCCCTGTACAACTTCTGCCTCTTCCCGGAAGTCAAAAGGAAGTGAAACAGAAGTGCTATGAATCAGTTCAGGACCAGTGTGATGCAATGTTTAACTTAAACATTGGATCCTTGTTAGCATTTATCATATCTGGTGTTGTGAGCACTTAAAATGTCCATCCTCAAAACTTCAAAACAATTTGGTAAACGTAGCCCCCCAGCTGTGCGGCTGAATGGTAGGTGTCCCTCCCATGGGGCTCCAGGTCCCACAGTGACCAATCTCTTCCTGTTGCTCCCTCTGCCCTGCGCTTCCCAGCTTCTAATACCCACTCTTCTCTCTGTACTGCGGAGAGGTCAGTTTCTTGAGACTCTACATCTGAGCGATATGACGCGGCCATTGTTGTCCTGCACCTGGTTTATTTCCCTTAGTATACTCTGTTGCTGAGAATGGCAGGACGGTATCGTTTTCATTGGTGGCTGAACGCTAATCCATTGTGTGCCCGCGTGCGACCCTTGCTTTATCCCCACGCCCAGGGATGAACACGCGGGTCTTTATTCTCGTTCTTGACTGTTGGGGATAGCGCTGCAGTAGGCAGGGCATTCTGACATCTCAGCAGACTCTCTTCTTTGGTTATATCCTAATGGTAGGATAGCCAGGTCATGTGATATAGCGTTACTTTTAACTTGTTATGAATCCACTACATTTTGTAGTTTTGCTGTTTAACTTCTTCAGTTATCTGTCTTAAACTTTCCCACATGCTGCATAACTATTGGAAATAAAAGAATACACTTAAGATAATAAGTAGCTATTGTGTGCATAAACATTTAGTGCCATGTTTTGGATCCCACAAAGATCCTCCACAAAAGGCTTTACCACCAGCTTGCGGCACTGACAGTGGCAGCAGAACCTATGGGGGCTGAGGGTTCTGGAAACAAGCGGGGAGAGGGGGGTGTGCCCTTGCCCCTGCTCTTTGTCTTATTCCGCCTCCAGGGCTCCTCACCCTTGCCCCTGCTGTGCTGCACTGTGCTGCCGCGGGCAAAGCGGCAGGGCCAGCTGCACCTGAACTTAAGGTGTGCGTGGAGATGACCTTTCCTCCTTGGAGTCTGAGCATCTCAGGGATTTGGTCACGGTGACTAAAAGCCGACGGATGCAGAGAACTGAGAAGGACGGTCTCTGTTGTCTTATGCATTCCAGTAGTGTGCATGGACTTAAGGTAATTTTGACCTGACATGAAGACAGTGGCTTCATGGTATGTTGTGACTAGACGAAACGCTGTGGCTTTTACAGGCTGACTCCTTTCGAATACTTTGAAATCTTTGATTTGAGAAGGTTGGCAAGCAGAGCCCATTAAACAAATGTGAGATCCCATTCCAACACAAACCATCTATGGAGGGTCTGATGAGTTTAATTTTTCCTTGATTAATTCTGTTTCCCCGAGCTCAAAATATGCTTCTCTACTTATGGAAGACAGTAGGTTTCCCCTTACCTTAGGTCATCAGGACTGGGACTCTTGTGAATGACTGTGGGGGCTTTCCTGGAGGCCTCTGTGGACCTTGTGATGTTCCTGGCTGTGAAATTTAGAAAGAAGGGCCCGTAAGATAGCTCAGCGGCCTAAGCACCTGCTTAGGCAAGCACAGGGACTGGGGGTTGATCCCCAGCACCACAGGCCATGCCAGCCCTGCCTCCTGGGCATACTGAGATGGCCACCAAGTCCAGGTGTGGTGGCACATGCCTGTAATCCTAGTGCTGGGGAGGCAGAAAACAGGAGGGTCACTCTATCAGTGCAAGTTGCGCAGTGAGACCCCGTACCAAATGTGTCAAAATAAAACTAGAAAGCGCAGTTCTGGGTCTGTAGTCCTCTCTGGCTCCAGGCACGTGCGTGTTCCCTGGTCCTCCTTGTCACTCACGGAAGCCTGCAGACCCCACCTGGGATGGTCGCCTCATAGGATGTCACATTTCTTGGCTTGCGAGACTTGCAAATATATTTTCTCTTGACTTTTAAAGACTGTCGTAGTATTTTAAAACCACTGGTTTCAGTCCCTGCTGCTGTGGTTTTGTCTAGTTTTATATTCCTAAGACTTTACAACTTTGATGAATATCAAGCATGATATTTGGCTAAATATTGAATACCATACCCAGCTTTTTCTTTTTGACTTTCTGTCAGGTTATGAAGCGGTTTTATGAGCAAATAAGCAAGCATTCGTGCACAACTGAAAAATTTTATATTCACATCTGTTCCTGAACTAAAATTTGTGTTGAATCCCTTTTACTAATTTGAGGATTATTTTGGAATTCTAAACCAATATTTTTAAGAAATCAAGAAAAAAGTCCCTAAATGTGTAACAGATTATATGAAGAGGGATGGATTTCCATCTTTCTTGGTGGGAACATTCTAATAGCTATAGCACTGGAAGAGAAAATTCCAGCTTCATTGGACAGCTAGGTTTTCACTTGACATTCTTTTGACTGATATTTCTTGGACTCCTTTTATATGTCAAGCATGTGTCCAGGTGATTGGAACCAAAAAAGCAAAGGCAGACCACTGATTGTGGTATGACTACTTGATTGGATTAGGAAATGCCGGGGAGAATAGTAAGGCACAGCTCTGGGGTTGCTTATGGGGACATTTCAGAGATTATTGGCAGGCGGGCCCACAAGTGAAGGAGGGGGAACCCAGGCCAGCTGGAGTGACATCAGCCTACGCTTTCGTGACCTCGTGGGAATTAAAGGAGAGAAGACAGTCTCTGTGGTTCTGCAGGCTCCAGCCTGCCTGAGCGGGGGCGTCTTTCGCTCCCGTGACAGCGGTCTACCACCTCTTCAGTGCGCTCCTCCTGGGACGCTTCAGGGAGCCTCCCGGCCTTCAGCGGTGGCTGAGTGCTGAGCTCCAGTGCCTGCTGCTGCGCGGCTCCGCCTTGGTCTGGACAGTGAGTGGCTTCTCCAGCTCTCCGGATGCAGATGGCCACGGTGGAGTCTGCGCCTCTGATCCTACGAGGCTGCCTCCTAAGACCCCTTGTGCAGCTAAACATGCATTTTCTTCCTCTAGAGAACCCGTCCCCAAAAGATACTAAATAATAAGCATTGTACATTTGTAATTTAGATATTATTCCAGAAAAGACTAAATACACAGAAAAAGGAAACCATAGAATAGGGTAATGGGGGGTGGGGGGGAAGAAGGCCAGGGTCCAGTCTATATAGGACGGTCTGATGTTAGCCATGTTCTGGATACTGAAAAGAAAAGTGTGGGCTCGTATTGTTTGCATAATATTTCATGCCTCTACCTTGTATTCTGAGTAGCTACTTTGAAGATAGCAATACGTAACATATTAATTATTGTTACTTTTCTGTTATCTTATTTTGAAGTTCTGTTTTATTTTTTCTCTTTAAAAGAATAGGAGGACCAGCCACTTGGGAACCCCCTTCTGTCTCTCTGTCAGACAGGAGCTTTCTTTCCCCCAATAAAGCGATTCTGCTCATAAAAAATTAATAAAAATTAAAAATAATAAAATAAAAAAATAGGATGGTCTAAGAAAGCTTCACTGAAATGACATAGAAGTAAAGAGACAATTTAACTGCGTCTATTATCCCTTTCAACATTTATTTCTTCTTTTGAGTTTTTACACTAGGGGGACAATACGATATTTACCCATGTGTGTCTGGTTTATTTCACTTATGGGCATAGCCTCAAGTTGTATCCACTTAGCTATGAAGGCTTTGAGTTTGGTTTTCTTTATAGTTGAGTACTACTCCATTGTATAAAAATACCATGGAGGATTAAACAATGAAAAGAGAGAAAGGAGAAAAGATAGCAAATAAAGTGGGGGCAAAACTGCACATGTATATATTTACAAGATGGCTAAGGCAATCGTCCTGAACATTCCCAAAAGTTTTTTGAAAATATCAGTTCATGGGTACAATTCCCACCCTGCCTTAACTCTCTATGCTGGTATCCATGAACTAAGCAACTACATTGAGCACAGCAATGTGTAACACTAAAACCATGCTTGAAAACCTGTCATCTTGGTTTTGTAAATGTGTATCATCTGAATGTCATATTAGTTATTACTATATTCCTTTCAAAGTCATTTTTTAAAACGGTAATAAAAGAAAATGAGAGACAAGAACAAAAAATTAAGTGTTCTTGAAAGCATGTGGTCGTATTCAATCATGTGTCCCACTTTGTATAACCATATCTGTTGATCTGAGCAATAGATTTGAGTATAAAAATAGATAATACATCAATTATTATTAATCAGCTATTCTTTTTTTTTTTCAAGTCATAACCATTTAATTCAGATCACAAACCTTGAGATGCACACCTAACATATAACCTTCTTAGATTGTATAACTGCAAATACAGTTTCTTTTCAGGCATCAGTGCAACTAAGTTGGAACCATCTAAATGAACTCCTAATGCCCTTCTTAAAGTATTATAAATGGACTATATTGAGAATGAACGTAAACATTGCTCTTTTTTTTCTAGGACTAATGATAAATGATGGTAGCATAGCTTTAACAGATTTCCTAGCCCTAGACCCCTAAATGAAGTTTGCACTGACTTTAAATACTGGCGGCTTTTTAGGAATCAGAGGTCTGTGTTGCTGAGCACCCAGTCTTTAATGCAAAGACTCATGTTTACTTTTTCAAGTGGTTCAAACTTATTAACACATAAGCCCTTAGCAGATCCCTAATAAAAGATTAATTTGTAAAACTTGGCCATTTTAATGCTTTTATAATTTAATAAATAGTTTTCTCAATGAATGTAGCCATGAGCGTTGTTCAACAGTACTCAGGTTATGGTCTTCCCGATTGGTCTGTAGTCTTCAGTAAGTGTAAGAAGGTTTTGTATGAAACATCTGTCCAACTAGTAAGGCTGCACTGACGCGTCTGTCATTTTCAGGATTGTTGGTCACCTGGGCGTATTTACCCCAAATAACCCTGCCTCCTGGTGTCACAAGGCCCAACTCGCTCACGTTCACCTCAGTCACTGTTCCTGTGGTACTAACACCCAAAGTTGTATACGGTTGCGATGCAGGATTCTTTTTCACACCAAGTGTTGGCAGGCAGAAGGTGGCTTTCAGTTCAGGATGTGTTACATGGGCCTTCTTAAAACGTAAGCCCATTGGCTTACGGAATCTTTCATATTTAGGTTGCTTTCTTGTAAAGCTATCTCCAACAAAGCAGACTTTAGTAAGCACCTGCAGTGGTGGATACCTTGTGTCAACTTGGCTGGATGACTCAGCAGCCCGCCTCCCTGTTGGTGGGAGTCCTGCCCTGGGGTACAATTGGTTCCTAACCTTGAGCGGGACCAGGGCCTGCCTAGGATATGATTGGCTCCTTCCTAGAGTGGGATCAGGGCCCATTCTGGGTTATGATTGGTTCCACTGTAGAGCACGATGGGCCCATGTCAGAGTGACTGAGCACAAAGAGACTTTATAAAGGGCTGAGGAAGGAGTCTTCAGTCTTCCATCGCAGACCCATCAGCCGACGGACAGAGACTTACACGGAGCACTGCAGTGAGTTTCAGACCTTGGGACTGAATTCTCCAGTCCTGAGTGTGCAGATGCCCTCTGCACGCTTCCTCATCTGACCCTGTGGCTGATTACTGTAAGCCAATCTTATAATTCCTTATACATTATATATTTGTGTTAATATCCATTCCTTATATCTGTTCTGTTCCTCTAAGTAAAAACCCTGACCAATACAGCATCCTCTTCCATGCCTTCTTTTTTCTCTTTCCTGTTCAAATAACTTTTAATGCTTCCGTTCCTCCTTAGGCATGAACTTTGGGCAGAGGAACTTCCCTTTTTCCCGCCTTTTCTTTTCGCCTTTGTTTAATCATGTTGGAGAGTCCTTTTGCACGAGACTGTCCTTCCCCGTCCAGCAGGTGGGCAGGGGCTGCTCCAGGAGTCTTCTCATCGTTCTTTTGTTCGGTGTTTCCCTTTTCATGCATCTTCATAGTCTTCTTTATTTGTATTTTCTCTGCAAGGCATTGTTTGTGGCAAAGCTTAGCCTGCAGGCCAATCATGTTTTTGCCTTCTTCAAACATTCATGAGCTGAGCTGCTCGACTTTCCTTGTCTCTTTGCCTAGTGGTTATCCAAGCATTTACAATTCAGTGTATCCACTCTATGACATGGTGGCAGCTGCACAGCTGCTGTGGGTGACCTCAGGTGTGCCAAGGACAGTCGTAACTTTGGGGTGTCCCAGACACAAGAGCTGCCTCCATGCAGCCAGAAACAGGAAAAATAATCGGCTACTCTTGTTCTGAAAACCTGTAACGTATGTATTGTTATATGTTACCCTATTTTTGTCTTTTTTTTTTTCTGTTTTTTCTTGTTTTTGTTTTTACTCTTCAGAATAAAAGAAAATTATAATAAAAAATAACTAAAGAGGCAGTCCACTCAGTGCTGGAATGCGCTCTCTAGCAGAGAGGCATACAGGCAGAGGAAAGAGCTGCAGCGAGGTGTAGCAGAATAGCAGAAGGCTGTTACGGTGACCAGCCAAGGGCAAAGGAGAGTGTTCTCGTGGGACCTGACTCCAGTAGCACTTGGTGGCCACATAGGGACTTTGATGTCTGCTTAGTGGAAGCTAGGGAGGCCTTGAGATATAATAGGCAGAAGAGTGAACTGATAATTTGAATCTTTAAAGGTTCCCGTGCTTTGCGTAGGCCTTTGGGGCCAATCTAGGACCTGTCCAGAATTTATAATCCCATGCAGTCATGCAACGGCAAGCAGAAACGCCGAATGATGCCCGGGACTTGGAGGCAGATTTATTTAACAGCAGATGGGCACTGACTAGGAATCGGTTGTTTCTCAAAATGTCAGGCCTTGATCTCTGGTGGTGTAGGGCTTGTATGAGATAAGGACACAAAAAGTGCAGAGGCAGTATGGCTTGTCAACTGGGGATGGGTTGATACACTGTGCAGCATGTTGGCCCGCTGTGCATCCCAGCGACCAGCTGATTCAAAGAGAAAAAAGTAGCAGGAACTACAACTGGAACTATTACCCGGGCAGCTAACAAACTGAAGTGTACTGGCTGTGGAGGAGCAGGAGGTGAGGTAGTGAACGATGATCAGATCGTAGGTCACCAAGAGCAGCTTTGACATTGATGAATACCTAATGTGCTGTGACTTATAAAATCAACTTATGGCTTGATAGAAATTTTCCAACTCAAATTGTTGTAGGGCTTGGGAGAATTAAACTAGACTTCTCAGCTTTAGAAGGAAAGGGTCTCAGGGTCGCGTTGCAGGAAACGCAATGTTGTATCTTATGCATGTACACATTGGCACTTCACTCTTGGCTGTGAGTGGGGTGGATTTTCTAATGTGCAGTCTAAGGCAGATCTGAGGGCTGCACCAGAACATGCACAGTCCATGAGCATCCACACTGGCATGGAGCCCGTTTGGAGCAGAGATTGGAAGCGGCTCAGCCCTGAATTTTCATGACTCCAATTAAAATAAGTAAGACAATTTTCATTTGTACATGTTATTCTGGTATAGCAATGGCTACAAAGAATGCCAACCCAGACATAATTTTGGAGTATGTGTTCTGGTAAGGTAATATGCTTGATGCCAACAATATGTAATATTGTGAATTTTCTATTCTTATTTTGAAATTCTGTACCATTTCTATTCTTTTATATTTTGCTTTCATCTTTGTTCTTGTTATTTGTTTTTGTTTTGTTCCTCCTTAAAACAGAAAAGAAAAAAATTAAGAGACTTTGTTGTAATAGAAATGTATAGATCTGTAGATGGTTCACAACTTGCAATAGTTTGGCCTACAACTTCTTGACTGGGTGGTGGTACAAAAGCTAAAGGCTTGTGGTGGAAACTGTACCAGGAATTTGAATTTCAATCTTTTTCTAGACGAGCAATACAATACTTTTTCCCAACGCTGGATAGTATGACCTGGGTTTGGGCAAACACCAGAGACACTGCAGTGGGCTGTGATTCTAGGCTGTGGTGGTCAATTGGTTAGGGGCGCTCAACGTATTTCAGCTTAGGTATTTTCACCTTCTGAGAAGCATACCAGGATGTCACCCTGCCCAGGTTGTGGAGCCCCTGAAATGCAGAAGCAGCCTGGCTCAGTAAGCTGTGGAAGCGCCCTAGAGGCTGTGGGGAGGGATCCGCCTTGTTGAAATGCTCCTCCCTGCACTGGCTTGAGGAACCCAGCCGAGGTTTACTCACAGGGGCGCTGGGTGCTCCGGCCACTTCATGCTGTGAGGAATTTGGGTGCTCGCCCAGCTATGTACTGCAGCTCGACCACTGCCTGGCTGGCTGGCCAAGCCAGCCGTAGCCACCTTCCAGGCTTGGCCCAGGAGCAGCATGGAGGGGGTGGTGTGACTGGTGGCCGCTGCCTCACCTCAGGCCCACCACTCTCGGCCCTGACCCAGAGGACTTGGTGACCTTAAAAATACAGAGCACGTTGATCTGTGTCGTAGACAACAAATGCTGACGCTCTGTCTGCTAATGTGACTTTAGGAAGTTAAATATGGACTGGAAAGAGGTACCAGCTGCTCATAAATGATTTATAAAGGATCTGTGATGCAGGCACGGGCGAAGGAGCTCAGGGCGGGTTTCCGTGTGGACCTACGCATATCTCGAGGTACGAGTTATGCCGTCCATGTGTTGTCCAGCTCTGTGTTAACCTGGGTTGTTATCAGACAACGCCGTCTATGGAAAATCAGCAAAAATATGAGAAAACAAAGAGTGAAAGAGGAAATCAATTGTATTTATACATTTATACATTGTGTCTATTAAGCATGTATCTATCATCATTAAAACCACTATTCTCCCATAGTGTGAAGAATGGAGCATATTTATAGGGAGGAGAAAGAGAGAGAGAGAGAGAGAGAGAGAGAGAGAAGGGAAGGAGGGAGAGAGAGATTAGACTATGGAACTTTTGTAGTGGGATGCACTACAAAAAACTTCGTAGGGCCAAGACATCAAGAATTTGGCAATGTGTGACTAACTGACAGATTTAGAAAGTTCTTTGTCATTTGATCTTCACGCTTTTCCTTTTTGCTTTTTATACCGAGCGTAGGCAGTAGAAATAGCTGTGTTGGTTTTCACTCTGAGTCTGGTGTCACTCTGGGTCTTTCAAAGGCAAAGGCCTGCAGGCAACACTTACGTCTACCCTTGGAGCGCCTTCTTGACTTCGGTTTGATAAAATTTGTGTGAATATGGACTGACTCAAATCAGACTCAATTTTCGCTGACTGTTTTAGCCTCAGGTTTTAAATCTTAACTGCGCTGTGTCCCAGCCATGTGGCACGTGATCAAATGACATCTCTCTGGTTCACAATTTTTATATGTGTTGCATAAGTTTACATGTGTTATATATGTTAAACACCGCACTCCCGGTCCTTCCACTAAGCTGTGCGGAATGTGTTAAGAAAATTGAGTGAAATATTTCATTGCAAACTTATAAGTTCACCAGTGGTTCACTGCCAATATTGAAATGTTTTGAATATTATTTATATATTACCATTCAAGGAAAAACTTTCAGAGAAAAAAAAACAAAATCCAAAGTTCAGTTTGGATTTTCCCCATGAAGAAAGAGGTGTGGAGGTGCTGGTTTTGTCCAGGTCTCTGGACTGATTGATTAATTCCAGAGACAAAATGAAACGGGAGGAGAGGAGGGATTTTTCTAAAGGAGCTAGTAGCTAAGCTCCTACCTGGGAGACTCGCCTCGGGTGTTGTGTCTCAGGCTGCTGTCACTGATTGATTGTGCTGCTGTTTTCCTGCTGGGGAGTTTGTGTTCACAGGTAATATTAGCACATAATTATGCTATCAAAGTGTGACTTACATAGGGAGTGGAAGGGTGTGGGCTAGGAAGTGGACTAGGAACGCTGTCTCCGAGGTGCAGTTTCGTGGGATGAGATTGCCACTGTGCGTGTTCCTTTCCAGAAGTACAAGAAGACCATTTTTTTTTTTTTTTTTTCAAATTTCGTCCCGTCCTAAGAATTCTCAACAAACAGTGTGGGACAGTTTTGCATCTATGACATGAAAGAGTCCTTGAATTGTGGGACAGATTAAGTCACCCGTTAGTTGTTTCCTTCGCACACCTCCAGTTTCTGCTGCACCCGGGGGACGGAGCCCTCCAGGAGTCAGGAGCGAGGGGAAGTCCATTCCCTGGGTGGATTAACGACATTCGCCTGCTGATGGGAGAAGAACCAACTCAAGAAGCCGTGGGGCTTTTCTTCCCTTAGCAGACGCTAACTTGTCTAACAAGGTGAAATGTCTCAGAATTCAGAACTGGCTTTGAGTACACTGCTTTGAGGCTCCCATCCAGCTGTGACACTTGGGGCAGTGGCTTGGCTCCTTCTGGGCCTCAGTTGACTTATTTGCAAAAAGAGGAGGCTCGGGGATTTCTTCAGTCACCTTGTTGGAAGGACCTGCAGGAAGGGCGGAAGCGTCACACACTCTCCAAGGGGCAGCTAGCTTAAACATACTAGAAGAATACAAGGTGTGCAGGAAGTCTCCCTAGGACTGAGGTCCCTGTACGTCCAGCACACAAGCAGTGCGTTCAAGGTCTTCTGTGGGCGTCTGTGCAGCGGCTCTGAGGGCACCAGGTGTTACAGTAACAGAACTGCTGGGAACAAGGGGTGCTGGGCTCGGTGAACCCAGGCTCCGTCTTTACCACATCTGAGCGCTCATTTTGACTTACAGCGGGACCCTGAGATGTGATGACGCACAGCGCTGCTGATTGGCTTGGAACTTGTCACATGCACGGAGCGAGAGGGACACTCGGTGAAGCGTCACCCGCCGGCTCACTTTCTAGACGGCCCCTGCCGTTGACTTCAGCTTCCTGTGTGCTGCACCAGCGACACACCCAGGAGCTGTGCCTTGGGGGCTTCCGTGGGGCTTTTTCAGGGGTGCCCCACTTCCTTCTTTTTATTTTCCCGTTTCCCCTCTCCCTTCTGCCATATCCTTTTTTCCCTCTTACCGTGCTCTGTATTCATTAATTCTTTACCCTTTGCCCTTTCAAGTCTGAAGCTGACCACACACAGACAACCAGTAGCCACTCTGCTACGAACCAGGTGACAGAAATGCTGGCATTAGCAGCCTCTCAGGAAAGCGGCTGTCCTGAGGAAAGGTGGCCTGGCGGAGCTTGTCCCTCCTGGGTGTGAGGCGCCATGCAGGCCTGCTGAGCCAGCTCATCACAGGTTCCAGTCATTGCTAAGCTTGCAGTTGCATGGCAGATAAAACTTACCTACTTCTGTAATTCTTCCCGATGGACTACGAATATAGCAGAGGCTCATTTGACCGGGGCACAGAGACACCAAAAAGGAAAAAGGAAGCCGCCGCGGGCTGTGGCTTGGCTGTTCTGGCATGAGGCGTTTCTCACTGCTTTTTGGAAAAATGAATGGAGAAGCCAGTAGCACGAGTGGCACAAGATGTGGAAGGAAGACTGGGTCTCCGGGCGGTGGGCCCAGCGCGCCGGGCAGCCGTGCACAGCTTCAGGGCAGCTGCAGAGCCCAGCGATCGCGGCGCTGGGTGGGCTGTGGGCGGCCGCGCCCGCGCTGCAGAGCAGCACCCGCGGTGCCGAAGGACGGTGCACGCGTGGGCGCAACACGGCGAGAAGGAAGGAGCTGCGGGGCCGGGCGGCTGCGCTCGGGCCGGTCGCGGGGGCAGATCGGAGTTCTTTTCAGAGTTTTTTTTTTTTTTTTTTTATAACGTGGACTGACACCCTATTGATTCTCTAGGCATTGCTAGAGAATCAAAATAAAGAGAAAATTACGATGAGAACAGCACTGAGAGCTTCTCAGAGCAGAGCTGGAAGGCCACGGCGGAGCTGGGCTGACTGACGCGGGGTTCCGGCCTCTGCCCAGGAATGCGGACTTTGGTTTCGTTTTGTGTGTTTCACAGCGGACATCTGGGAGGCCTGCGCGTCTGGCCGGCTGCACGGCCGAGCCCGGAGGCCCGGGACACGGAGGCCGGGGACACGGAGGCCGGGGACACGGAGGCCCGGGACACGGAGGCCCAGGACACGGAGGCCGCCTCGCGGTCACTTCCATTTGGGAGCGCGTTCTCTCTCCTTTGTGTCGCGTAGCTCCGGCTCCTTCTCAGCTCTCAGCACCCAGGTGACCTTTCACTTCTCCCGCCCTTTGCAGAACAGAGCAGTGTTCAGAGCTGTCTAAGGTGTCCCCGGCTTTGCGGTTCTCAAGGCCCCGAACGCTTTCGTGTGTCACGGTTTCGGAGTCTGGAACGACGAGCACCGCAGAGCTGTGGGTCGGAGGAGCACTCGCCCTGAGCCTGCAGGGACGCGGCTGTGCGCTTCCTTCTCCAGCTGGGCCCACAGCTCGCTCCGCCCACGCGACCTCTCCAGGCCACGCTGTGGCAAAGCGTTTTTTACTCTGGTGGGACCGACGGCACTTGCGTGGCCATGCAGCCTTCTTCTTGCGGACTCACGTTACAATTTCGGTTACACTGGCCATAGGCTTCAGCTGACCGTTCCGCCTTTCATAGAATGTAAGACTCGGACACTCCAGGCTCTGCTTGTAATTTTTATACTTTGCAACATTCTTTAAAAAGTGGGAAAGGCTGGGGAGATAGCTCAGTGCTCTAAGCACTGGTCTGGCAAGTGCAAGGACCTGAGTTTGATCCCTGGCCCTGCAGGTTGTGCTGACCACCGAAACTGGGCATGGTGATGCACACTTGCAATCCCAGTGCTGGGGAGGCTGACACAGGAAGGTCATCACTATGAGTCTGAGCCGCCTAGTGAGACCTTGTACCAAATGAGTGAAAAAAAAAATAAATGGAAATTGATCAAGATGTCAGAGTAACTCAGAATCTTGGTGATGCTTTGGGATACAGCCCCTAAGGCTGGGACCTGGGGGACACGCTTTCCCCAACGGTGCTCTGTGACAACCCCCAGCAAGTAGGAGACCCTGGGAAAACTTGTTTTCTTTGGGTACCTTCTTTATATGTGATGAAAATATAGGCTCAATGTTTAAATTAAAAGTGTATGGCACTGTTTGATACATTGTGTCAACTTGAGAAGTTTAGGGGTTCAATTAAATGACTCAGCAGGGAGCCAGGATCCTTAGTTTGTAAACATCCTCATCCTGTGCGAGAGGAGGGCCTGGACGTTGTGTGAGTTCTGCACCCGCAACCCAGGGCAGCCTGCTTATCACAAAAGGAGAGGCGAGAGGCTGGCGGGAGGCCGCAGCCGCTGCCCTGCCCTTTGCTCTTCGCTGTTTTCTGCTGCCATGGACCGCTGCTCTCCGCCATGTGCCATTCTGCCTTGGAGCCAGCTGCGTAGACTGAAACCTTCACAAAACCGTGAGCTAAATGAACCTTTCCTTCCTTCATTTTGGGTGTGGGGTGTTTTGTCCCAGCAATGAGTAAAAAGTAACTGAGACGCATATTAAGCGACATGTTGCCATTAATCCAGTCAAAATGCTTGCCTTTGCTTGGGACACATCTACTCCACACTTCTGGCAATTTTCTGAAGCAGCTCTAGAAGTTCTCTTTCATGAAAGTCTTTCTGAGGTGTGATTAAAAAAATACAATGATGGGCTGCTGCGATAGCTCAGCCGTCTAAAGTGCTTGCTTAGGCAAGCTGAGGTGAGCTTAAGCAGGTGCAGGGAATGGGTTGGATCCCAGGCACATGCTGCACCAGCCCTGCCCTCGGGGTGGGCTGAGCCGGCATAAATACAAGGAAGCAGGCAAGCAAAGAAAAGAACAAAAAACAATGGTCACCATCCAACAAAAAGACCTGCTGTCAACACTCATTCATGTTCAAAATCCTATAGAAAATCGGAATAGAGGGCCTCTACCTCAACCTGATAAAAAGCCATCTACGATAATCCAACAGCTAACATAATTCTAAATGGGGAAAAACTGAAATCTTTTACTCTCAAATCTGGTACAAGACAAGGATGTCCTCTATCACCACTCCTATTCAACATAGTTGTGGAAGCATTAGCTACAGCCTTTAGACAAGAGAGAGAAATAAAAGGAATAAGAATAGGTAAGGAAGAAATAAAACTATCACTGTTTGCAGATGACATGATAATCTACTTGGAAGACCCAAAGAACTCCACCAAGAAGCTACTAGAATTAGTACACAAATTCAGTAGCATAGCAGGTTACAAAGTCAACACACAAAACTCAATAGCATTCCTCTACACAGATAACAAGCACACTGAGAGAGAAATTAGAGAAACAGTACCTTTTATGATAACATCGAAGAAAATGAAATACCTAGGAATTAACCTAACTAAGGAAGTAAAAGAACTTTTCGATGAAAACTACAGTACTCTGAAAAAAGAGATCCTAGAAGACCTCAGAAAATGGAAAGATATTCCCTGCTCCTGGATAGGAAGAACCAACATTGTGAAGATGGCCATACTCCCTAAATTGTTATACAGATTTAATGGAATTCCTATCAAAATACCATCAACATACTTCACAGATCTGGAGAAGTCATTCCTAAAATTTATTTGGAACCAAAAATCACCCAGAATCTCAAAGACAATTCTGGGCAACAAAGGTAAGGCAGGAGGCATTACAATTCCTGACCTAAAGTTGTGCTATAAAGCTACAGTAATAAAATCAGCATGATATTGGCAAAAAAATAGACCTGAGGATCAATGGAATAGATTAGAAGATGCAGAAGCAAATATAAACACACTCAGCCAACTTATCTTCGACAAAGGGGCCAAACGAACTCACTGGAAGAAAGACAGCCTCTTTAACAAATGGTGCTGGAAAAACTGGCTCTCTACATGCCGAAAACTAAAGCTTGACCCAAGTCTATCATCATGCACTAAACTAAAGTCTAAATGGATTAAAGATCTAAATATTAAAAGAGAAACATTAAATCTCCTGGAAGAGAAAGTGGGAGAAAACCTGGAAGACATTGGGGTAGGCAAAAAGTTCATGGACAAAAATCAAAATGCATGTTTAACCCTTGAAAGCATCAATAAATGGGACCTTCTTCAGCTAAGAAGTTTTTTCATGTCAAAAGAAATTACCAACAGATTGAAAAGACAACCCACAAATTTTGAAAAGATTTTAACTAGTAGGTATTTGGACAAAGGTCTCCTATCTAGAATTTATAAAGAACTAAAAACCGTTAGGGTCCCAAAATTGAAAGATCCAATCCAGAAATGGGCATCTGAAATGAACATAAACTTCTCAGGGAAAGAAATTCAGCAAGCCTACAAATACATGAAGAAATGCTCCACATTGCTAGCCATCCATGAAATGCAAATTAAAACAACACTTAGATACCATCTCATCCAGAAAGAATGGCTATCATAAAGAAATCAACCAACAACAAATGTTGGAGAGGCTGTGAGGAAAAAGGAACCCTTCTCCACTGCTGGTGGGAATGCAGACTGGTGCAACCATTATGGAAAGTGGTGTGGAGGCTCCTTAAAAAACTAGAACTGTAAATCCCATTCAATCCAGCTATCCCCCTACTGGGAATTTTCCCAGAAGAACTGAAACATCATACCATAGTGATATCTGTGCACCTATGTTTATGGCAGCCCAATTTGTAATAGCCAAATCTTGGAAACAACAATCACTTGAAGAATGGTTGAAAAAGATGTGGTATTTTTATACAATGGAATATTACTCAGCTATAAAGAATGATAAACTGAAAGACTTCATATATAAATGGATGTATATTGAACATATACTCATAAGTGAAATAAACCAGAACTACATGTGTAAATATCTTATAGTCTCCCTAGTGTAAGAAATCTAAAGAAGAAATAAAAATGGAAAGGCATAACACAGCTGAATGGAAATCAAAGTCTTATGGATTAAACAACGAAGTGACTGGAAGCAGAAAAGAGAGGAAACATAGCAGGAGCAAAACCATACACTTGTGTACACAGGATGAATTCAATATTGGTCCTAGGAACCTTCAAAAGGTTATTCACATTGATGAAAGCAGCGTGCAACACTGGAACTATGATAGGAATGCGTGTTGTACTGGTCTTTTAGATGTGTACTGCTTCCAATGTAAACTCAATTACTGCTATACTCCCTCTCAAGTAAATGGTTGGTTAACAAAATAGGGTATTAAGGGAGAGTAAGAGACTAGGCAAAATGCCACATGCTTGATAGGCTACAATTTTGTACATCCTTGGATTTCTAAATGTCTGTGTAAAAATGTGTAAATGCTTTTATCAAATTCTAAAGAGATTTATTAGAATATCAATGATTGGCAGAAAGTACCAATTGCAAGATATGTCTAAGATGTTTGATACTCAGAAAGACAGTGATGTTAAGCTCAATTATCTATGTTATAGAGTAATAGTATCATGGAATTTTTCTGCTGGAGGGTTGAGAATGTAAGTTAGCAGTCCAAAAACTGGAGAAAAGAAGGGTTATGAGGTTAGCCAATATTTTGGCCCTATTCCTTCAAGGTCAGTGAGGACTCAGGACATGAGAACCTATGTCATATCATCCTATAACTCAGTGGTTTCCCAAATTTTCTGTTCAAGGAGATTAAAGAACCTCAGAGGAAAGGGATAAATGAAGTATAGTGTGCCTAAGGAGAGTCATCTAGAGAGAGGACATTGTCTCAGGCTTTCACAGAGAGCAAACTGGTCAAGCAATGGCCGTGACTCATCCCGATGGCTGACACTGGCAACAGCTCTACAAAGCACTGTACATGGTTCCACAGTTAATCCTGAGGGAATTTGACCCTGGAAGATACAAAAGATGAATGATCTATTATACAGGTCTAGCCTTAACTTGCCCTTGATCACCCAGCAGAAAAGCTTAATTATGAGACATAGAACACAGAGCTAGATCAGTATGATGAGCTATAAGAGGCTTATGCCAACAGCCTCCAACATTGCCAGTTTCACCGGTATCCCACTACAATTATGGAATGTTGGACTATATATACAACTACTCCCTTTTTGTACAAAGAGAAGATAAAATTTTTGTTGTGGTGGTTGTTTTTTTTCTTTTTTTCTTCCCCTATTAATATAGATTAGAAAATTTATCATGTCTACACACTGTGCTCTGTATAACT